>CATIWO010746412.1:0-11238 GCA_949673435.1 Macaranga tanarius | reverse complement strand
ATTCTAGATGATGAGTCAGTTATTTACAAGAGGTAAAATACTGTGTATGACACTTGTTATCTGATGATGATCATGTGGATCAGATTGAAGAAATGAAACTTATGATGAGCATAACCCGAGCTCTTTCACTGTCCTTCTGCTACTGTTAATGTCACCATTTTTGATTTCTAATACTCACAGGAGCATGAATTTTTAACTAAATCGGATTGCACTTTGAAAAATTTTTGTTTACTCCGAATAAATTACATTCAATAATTAAATTTAAAATATTTATTTGTGTTATATTTTTATCAGTTAAGTGTAAAATATTTAGATGCAGGCAACTGAAGTCTTATTTTTTTCATCTTATTAATTTTGCTTTGTTAGTCCTTGGTTGTGAAGCTATCCATGTGTGGGTTACAACATAAATCTTCTTAATTTTTTAGACCTCACTATGAGATGCAACCTCATGAAGAACAACAGGCCGAGGCAGGAAACATGGTGCACAAACTTATGGCGCTACGGTTTAATGAGAAAGAGATAATTTAGTTATTTGGGTTTAAATTATGAGTTAAATCATGAATTAAAGTTTAAACTATGGATTTGGCCCCACAATGGATTTTATATTTGATTTTTTATTTTGATTTTTGTTTTATTAGTTTGTAGTATGAAAACAAGTCTAATGGGTGGTTCACAATTAGTCTAACAAGTTCATTTTGTCCCGTGTGATAGTTTGAAAAATTTTCAATTGTGAAAAACATATGTATTATTAACTTTAAATTTTAATTAATGAAATATTTTTTCTTTTGACAAATTTTTTTTTTAATTTAAAATACATATTTTACATCTGACTATTAGATATAATATATTCGGAATAGGTCTGGAACTCTATTACTAATAAACTAAAAATTATTTGTACCCTTTGAAGATTTTACACATTAGATACACATGCTTACGTGCACAATTTTATACATTAAGCTTGTCAAATCATGTTTGTTTACTCACAACCTCTTGCAAAAATTTAATCCAGTACTGCTTTTTTTTTTCCTTGTAATTGCTGATAAATTTTAAGAGGAAAAGAAATGGATGAAGAATCATCAGAACTTTCTATTTCATTTTGGCTAGCTTATGGAAACAGAATCTCCACCCGAGAGACTCAGGCTTTGGAAGCATACAAAAGAAAGCCAATCTCGCACTGGATTCTTATGCTTTTGGGCATAGCAGCAATGGTCATAGCAGTTTATGCCTCGAGCCTTCTATTTGTTTATTGAGTAAAAGATGCTTTCATGTTGTATTGGAGCAGCAGGTCGTGGTTTCTTTATGTGGTCTTATATTTACCACCATTGGAGTCACTGTAAATAAAGTTTTAAAGGGATGAAATTTGAGGCTAAAACATTCATATATAGGTGGTGAGACTTTTTCAGTTGGAGTATTGGGAAGCACTGTTGTGCTCTACTTGGCTTCTACTTTGCTGGCTGGTGTTCTCAATGTTGTGACTTGTAGGTACCGCTCACAAGTGTTGATGTTGTTGTTTTAATGCGAATCCCATGAGTGGTTTCAAGATTCTTTCTTTGATATTGATGGTATCATTTTGGTATGTGCTGTTACTGTCTTAGACTCTTACCCTATGTATGTCAACCATAGAGTAATTTAAAAAGTAATTAATAAAAGGAAAAGAAAATAGAATTTCAAATTATAATATGTTTAGGAGTTGAATTATTTTACACACTAATTTGGGTTGTAATTAATTTTAGGGAAATGAGAGAGAATAATTCTCCGTCAATTTCTTTTCTCCTCTATTAACTTTTAATAGACAAATAACATAAAATCTAATTCTCCTCATATTCTCTTTCATTCTCTTTAGATTCTCCTCAATTCATGCATAGTATTAATAAAAGTTTCCTCATTACAATCTCTTGGTAATGTTTAATTATTTTTTTTAAAATTAATAGAGAGATCATGCGTATGGTTTAATTGACTGAACAATTGGAGCAATCCTTTTCTTTTAAATTGACAATTGGAGCAATCCTTCTCTTTTAAATTGACAAGAGCATGATTCAAATTTTGCATCTTATAATGTCTTTAAATTGTAGTGTTTAATATATATATATATATATATATATAACAAAGTTTTCCTTACTTTGAATATATTATAATCTAGTTGGATTTATTACGTATATTTCAAGTGACTTACACTTAACTAATAAAAATGAGACAGTATTAAGTATAACTCTACTCTTCATATTTGATTTTAATACCTTTTGCCACTTGAACTATTTATGAGGAACATAGATGTTCTTTTTCACACATATGAGTTTTATTTTTTAAAATAATAAATAATAATAATTACGGAACTAGAATTGTCTATTTTAATTTAATCTATTGTTTCAATAAATTATTTGTTAAAATGGGAAAATTTTGTTAAAAAATATTTAGTTTTGAAAAACTATTCTGTATGTATTTCAAAAAAATTATTAAGACCGGTGTGTAAGTTTTAATTTTTTAAAAAAATTTAAAAATATACATCATGTATATTTTCAAAAATATATTTTCTAAAATGATCCTAACAATGGAATACTTTCATGCCTTCGATTAACATTCAGGATTTTTGGAGTCTTCCCTTCGATGATGGGATATGGGCTAACCTGGTGTTCAGAGGTTTTGAAAGTCGGTTCTCCAAATGGTCAGATAATTTTGCTATTATCCTGTGGTGGTTGTAGAAATGACGCTGCAATTTTATTTTCAGGGGTGATCATGTCCCTCTTCATTTACGAGTCCAATAGCTTCGGGATTATTGCCATGCGGTGAGAGGAGCTATGGTTGCTAATAGATATAGTTTGTTTCCATCGGGTGTTCATGTTGATTAGCTGATTAGATGGGAGCCTCTAGGGGTGTTCACGCCCTCCGAAATGGATGAACCGACACTGTTCAATTTGGTTCGATTTGTATTTTTAAGATTTTTGAATTTTTTGAACCGAACTGAAATTTAGTTTGGTTCAGTTTTATATAAAAAAAATTCACTTAACCGAGATAACCGAAATAACTGATTTTTTATTTTTATATTTTTAAAAAATATATACTAATTTAATATAAAAATAATTCAGATTTTTAAAATTTTAGGTTTGGTTCGGTCGGTTCGATTTTTCAAGTATAATTTTTGA
Source organism: Macaranga tanarius (assembly GCA_949673435.1). NCBI lineage: Eukaryota > Viridiplantae > Streptophyta > Magnoliopsida > Malpighiales > Euphorbiaceae > Macaranga > Macaranga tanarius. Next base: position 8,098 of record CATIWO010746412.1, on the reverse strand, counting down.
ATTTTTTTAACCAAATCGAAGTTTGGTTTGGTTCAGTTTTGAATAATTTTAATTCGGTTAATTCAGTTCGATAAAAAAAATTGACCGAACCAACCGAATGAACACCTGTAAGAGCCTCCCCTGAAGGTTGGGTTAAGCTAAACACAGATGGGTGTAGTAAGGGTCTGGTTAAAAAAGCTGGTGGTGGTGGGGTTCTTCGTGACTCGCATGGGAAGTGGACAATTGGTTTCATACTGAATATAGGTGCTTGCAATGCTCTAGGGGCTGAGTTATGGGCTGTTATGCAGGGTTTGGCGCTTGCATAGAGTCAGAATTTTACTCGGTTTATTGTGGAGGTGGACTAAGCTGTGGTGGTTGATTGGTTAAACAAGAAAAATATTTGTGAAGGTATGTATGCCAATCTAGTGTTTGCTTGCTTGGATTATCTTAATAAGGACTCGGTTGTGAAGGTTGTGCATACTTTTCAGGAAGGGAATTTTGTAGCAGACAAGCTAGCTAATGATGCCTTACTTCAACCTTGTGGGATTTGGGTGGTTCATTCACCCTTTGATGAAGTGACTAGATTACTGGATGGGGATAGAATTGGGGTCTCCTGGGTTAGAAGAGTTAGAATTGAGTAATTCTCCTTTTGTTTGCCTTGTGCTTTGGCCTTGTGCCCTCCTCTGTATCAAAAAAAAAAAAAATCTAACATAAACAATGAGAAAAAACACATTATTTGTGAAACACTTTAATATGCTTTTAAATTTTATTTTGAAAAAATTAACCATTTTCACTATCAGAATTTTATAGCAATAAAAGTTATTTTTGTTAGGTGGTCCAAATCTCAATATCAATTTCTTTCCATAGACCAAAATCTATAGTTATGAAAATTTTGCTGTTTGCACATCTTTCCCTAGAAGAAGGAGAATTAAATACGAATGAAATATTCTCACAGTAGTTCAAGTGGTAAAAGATGTAGATATTTAATATAAAAAGTATGGTTCGATCCCCTATTTCCTTGCTCTTCCCATAACTAAAATGCTAAAAAAAATACCAATAAAATCATATGAAGTGACCATTGATTGATTAGATCAAAATCAAATAAAATTAAAATAATTAAACTTCTTAAATGATAAAACTGAACTAAAATTTGTTTTTGAACTAAACTTAAATCAAATCAATACTTAGTTCGATTCAGCTTAATTAATTAATTAATTTTTAAAATTTTATATATTATTTGAGATAATTATATTTTTTGTGAACATATCTCAAAGACCCTTGGATAAAGGGCTTGCCATCAAAACAAACTAAAATTCATAGTATTTGTAGTACTAAATAAATATATATTGTTCAACTAGATTTTTTTAAAAAAATTTAAATTAAAGACTAAACAAAAATAACTTCAGTTTTAAAATTATAAATCAAACTAAACTGAAGAATACATTATAACAACTAAACCGAACTAAATATTTTCGGCTCGGTTTTTGGATTTTGGGTTAGTTTTGCTCACGCCCCAAGTCTTGGTCCACTTCTGTCACTAGACAAGGATGTTTTATTAGCAAATGGCGAAACCAATGGCTGATGAATTGAACCTTTTTTGTGGGTAAGCCTCGTAGCAAAGTATGAAATGGATTTGCAAGAAAATCACGATATAAAGTAAAATGTAGGGTGCCTGCGCGGCTTTGGCTACTGGAGCCAAAAGCCTTATTACAAGCATCAACATGAGTCCTCCCCACCCCCAAACAAAAGTAAAATGGAGGGTCAACTATATTACGAGCTACATCTAATTTTGAGATTCTTTAAGCCTATATTTGGTTCAATTTCATCAAAAAATTCATTTTATTTTCAAATGAATTCCAAATAAAATTTATTTGGAAATGAATTTTTATTAATAAAGTGTGTTTGGTTCAAATGAATAGTTTACGAAATTCATTTAAAATGATTCCATCTTTTATTATTTTGCGTTTGGTGTAAATCTAGAATTTTAGTTAATTTTTAATTGCAGTAAAAAAAATACCCTTTTAAATAGATTGTATTTTTTTAGATTTTTTTGGTTTCATATTACATTATTAAAAATGTGATTAATTAAAAATCGAACTGAACCGAATTAACTTTAAAACCGAACTAAATCAAAATTTTGGTCATAAAAACCAAACTGACCGAACCAAAATTTATAAAATATTAATTATTTTTGTATTTTTGTGATAAATTATTATATATTTTTTAAAAAAATTTGAAATATATAAAAATAAAAAATAAAAAATAAAAATTTGGTTAACCAAATTTTTCAGATACAAAACCAAACGAACCGAACCAAATTTTGGTTCAGTTCGATTTTAAAAAATTGAAAATTCTGAGAAATCAAACTGAACCAAAATGGGTCGGTTCAGTTCGCAGTTCGGTCAGCTTAAAAACCGTGCTCACCTTCAAGGAAAATGAATGAAATATGGTTGTGGAGGAAAAAGATAAAGATAGAGTTTAAAAATAAAAATAATAAACATGGGCATTTGAACCAAACACACCCTAAATCTATATATATATATATATATAGTTGTACTACATGCTATGCTCACCATTAAAAAAAAATAATAAAAAAAAAAAACCAATCATAAGATTTTACTGTGCATTTAGTACTTAGACAATATGATTCAGGTTATGTGAAAGCAAGAGATTATATAATATCGTATCTTTGGTGCCATAAAGAAGAGAGAACATGATCAAAATGGTAAGAGAAGAATCCTGGGAAAGGCAAGATTGAGTCATGACCTAGAGCATGAGCATGAGCATGTGAATTGAATTTACATAGTTTATTGAAGTTACGGTTTCAACTGCATCTACACAATGATTGTGAGGTTGAAGAAGATGAATATAATTAGGGTTGGATGTCTGTGGGTTCCAATTGAATTATTTGAGATCGTTCTTTTTTTTTTCCCAGGAATTAAAGAAGGTAGGAGACGAATAGAAAACCAAGTGTTTTAGTGTTTTGGTCTTTTAATTGAATAAGATCATTTTAGTTTTAATCAATATATTACCTAAGAACAAATTTGTCATTTTCCATCTTTGGCAAGTTAGTGCAAATAATGGACCTCACATAAGCTGATAAGACACTTAGGGCACCAGTGAACTGTTAGAACTTAGAACTATAAAAATAACGAATTCAAACATTGTGCAGCTTTTCCTAATAAATATGATAAATTATGGTGCACAACTGACATATGCTAATGGACTAACTGGATGGACGTACGTATGTGGTTTTTTTTGCTCTGTCCACAGGTCAAGGGCGACTCCTTTGGATTTAGTATTTTCGTTAAACATCAATTAATAAATTAAGTCAGCAATAAAAACAAAACAATTTAAAAAACAGTTATTAAATAAAACAAATCTGTAACATTAGCAATTTCAAAAGCAATTTTAGCACTCAATTCTATATTACATTTGAAAAATAAAAATTAGAAGGCTTTATAATTCTAAAATTTAAAAATGCACTAACATATTATTATTATTATTATTATTATTAATTTTTAAATTTTAAAAACTAATTGATCAACAGAAAAGTGACTTATTATTTAACTTTTAATTATCTTTTAGTTATTAAAAATTAAATAATAAAATATTTAAAAATATAATTTGACTTATTAACATTTAGAAAAAATTTTATTCAATGAAAAACTAAAAATAAATTTTCTCCTTTTATTTTTTCACTTTATCTCTTTTTAGTTTATAATTTGTTTTTGAACTCTACTCTTAAAGATAAAGTTAATTTTTTTTAATAAGTTTAGTTGAGATTTGGATAGTATATGATTAATAGTTTAAATAAATTTATTTTGATGAAAATGTATTTTATAAAGTTATTATGATTTTAGCCAAAAAAAAATGAGATATTATTTTTTTTTGGGTAGGAAAGACAAACTTGAACTATTTTTATGGATAGTTTAATCACTTTCACTTTAAAGCTATTGTATATATTTTATTGTCATTTTTTTCAAGTTAATACACTTAATTGTTATAAAAAAAAATTGAAATAATAAATCATCAAATTTTAAAAATTATGACTCTATAATTATTTTTATCCCATCATTTTTATATTTGCATACAGGGGCGGGCAAAGTTATTATTATTATTATTATTTTGAATTGAGTGGGCAAAGTTACTAGATTATTATAAACTGGGATGAAGACATTTTTAGTGGTTGAAATGTTAACTTTTCTTTGTAATAATTAAGTATGGCAATCTGTAAAAAAAAAAATAACAATAAAATGTATATAGTATTGAAATAATCATATATACATGTAGTTTAAAGTATAAAATATGTAAATATAAGAGATATGTATTTTTGAGACTTTATTTCTATGTGAAATTAGTGGAAAATGTGTTGGAGATCAATATGGGTGTGTCCTATATATTTGTACATGGTCGTGTTTGTTGATGTATTTTTGGGCCGAGCAATACATGGTTGAAGACACGGGCGTGTTCTAAACCGTGTTCCATGTGTATAAAAGTTCCAAAAGCAGACATGGGTACGGAGACAGGTGTGTCTCAGGGTGTGTTGTTGAACACAGGTCAAAACACTAGCGTGTTGCAGGGTGTGTTCCGAAAAAAATATATGAATTTAACTATTTTGAGTTACAAACCATTCAATGAATGGTCAAGACCTTTCATTGAATGATTGTATCCTAAATTAAAAGTGTATCTACACCCTTATATATGTAACACCCACCCCTTTAACATACGTATTTATGACGAATGTGTTGCATTTTATGCATATTAGATAGTGGACTACATTTAAGTTTGGGAATGTATATAAGTTGTAGAGAGGGACTAAATTGTAAGAAAAGTTTGGAGTTAATTGTCACAATAGAAAGTTATGGGCTATTCTGACTTAATTACATTTTATTAAGGGGCTAAGGAGATATTGTGGTGATATTTGATGATATTTATTAAGAGATTTATTATTGTTATTATTATATTAGTGGTTAAGTGATAAATAAGCATTTATTGCAGAAGACTTTAGGGGAAGGCAAATGGAGGCTTGTGATTGGGTGAGTGTGTGCGTGTATATATATGTGTGTGGGTGCAGATAAGTATATAGAATTTAAGAAAAGAAGAATAGTGAGTTTTTGATTGAGTTTTGGAGAGTTTTGATCTTGTTCAAGCTAGTAATTGGGAGGCATTAGAAGTCTTTAATCCATAGAAGCATCAATTGGTAAATTCTAATTGTGTTTTTGTGTTGATTTAAGTTGAGTTTGATTGGTTGCAATTTCGGGTTCTGCCTCCTCTATTTTCAGTCCTATTGTTCTGACCATAACTTGAGCTATAGAGCTCTAATTTGAGTATGGTTAGATTCTCTGAAAACTTCAGAGAATCCTCTAAAATATTTATGTTTTGTGCTTAAATTGAATCTGCTGTTAAGAGGGCTGAATAAAGCCATACATTTTATTGTTCATACTAATACCTTATTCTACCTGAATGGACTTAAAAATCCATAATTAATTCTCTACATATGCTAATTATATGATTTCAGTTGAAAATGAAAGTAAACTCATATATGTAGAGTCTGTATGAATTTTGTGATTATTAAATGTGTCGATAATTTTTAAGAGCATTATGAACTTCATATATCAAACATGACAGCAGTAGTCTATAGGTTGGTTTGTGAATTTTCTTGTGTGTTGGTTATATGGTAATATCAAGAATTTTAGAACTCCAAATTGAGCAAGGTCAGATGATCTGGAAACTTCAAAGAGTCCCCTACAACTTTTATGTTTTGAGCTTAAGCTGATTTTGCTGTTAAAATTATCTAGCAGGGTTCAAAATTTTTTTGCTCTTGCTGTCAGCCCTGTTTTGCCCTATTTGCATTAAAAATCCATTTATACTTGTCCGAATTAAGTAATTCGAATTTGAATTGGAAGAAACTCATATGACTAGCTTCAGTATTATTTTCATGGTAATTGGACTTGTGTGTGAATTATTTGGATACATTGAACTTTGAGCATGGAGTTGCACCTAGTTGTATTTAAGTGAAAGTATCATGTTACTTTGTGTATTGATGAATGATTATGTGTAGGCATTGATAAGGATAGAGGAGATACCAATCACTAGGAGAAGCTTTGCTTTTGAAGGAGTTGAAAGCACTTGAGGTAAGTAGTATTAATATAATGAATAAGATGCAAAGATAAGTAACATTGTTAATTGAATACTTGTTATAAATCCATATTGATAATGAATGAAATGTATGAAAATTACCTGTGGGTGATTGAGAAAGAGAAGATGAGTATGTTGGATGAATTAAGAATATTGAGTTATGTTTGGTAATGTGATAATATTATGGCATGTTACATGTGCTTAAAATTGACATACTAAATTGAAGTTGATATATGTGATAGTATTAAATTGTAGTTATATATGTGGTTGTATTATGAACTTGAGTTTGATCCATTGAGTATAATGACACTATATTGTGAGTAAATGTGGATGTGATGATATCGATTGGATTCGTAACCATCGATTATGAGAAATGTGATATTGATTGGCTTTGTGACCATCAATTATGAGAAATGTGATATCGATTGGCTTTGAGACCATCGATTATAAGAAATGTGATATCGATTGGCTTTATGACCATCGATTATGAGAAATGTGATGTCGATTGGCTTTGTGACCATTGACTATGAGAAATGAGATGTTGATTGGCTTTGTGACCATCGACCTTATAAAATATGAAATGATACCATATTGACAATATTAAGTAATGTGGGATGTGAAATCATAAACATGAGTATAATTGGGAATATGGAAAGTGTTTAGTGTAAGTAATTGTTAATATAATGCTTTTGTATACTGATTCTCTTATAACTATAACTATATAACTATGTTAGTTGGTGTATGCCAGATATTGTGGCAATGATGATATATTGATATGTTGTTTGTAAGAATATTGAAATGAGAATGTGATGTGGTGAATTGTGAATGATACCACATATATTGAATTGTACAAGTCACTTGATGTGGTATGAATAAACATATGTTGTTGCATTGTGTATATGTACAAATAGTAAATGTTGATTTAATGTGTGAGAATGAGTTAGTTGTGTGATAATGTTCATTTGTACACACACATGTGTGTGTGTTAGTTTATTATTGATACCATTGAATTGTTAAATGGTTATAAAGTAGTTAGAATGCATTTGAATGCATTATCAGGTTATTGAACATGGCTATATGATTTTAAATACGGCCGTGTGAGAGGGGAAATATGTAAAGAAGGGATGTCTAGAGAGCCAGAGAACTCGGCACACCGTGCCGAGTCGACTTCGAGTCGGCACGAAGTGCCTCTATCCTGACTCAGCACGTGAGCTCGAGTCGGCACCAATTCAAGCCCGACTCAGCACCAAGGCCCGAGTCGGCACCAGAGTCCTCTGTCCCAACTCAGCATGCCAGCTAGAGTCGGCACCAAGGAAGGCACGACTCAGCATCAAGGGCCGAGTCAGCACTGAAGGTGGCTGTCACGACTTGGCATGCCAGCCCGAGTCGGCACGCCTCCTTTCCCTAGTTTACTTCTTTTGAAATTTTTGAGCACCAACCTTCATTCCAATGCATTCCAGTGAACTTTAAACATGAGATTAGCTTATTGACTATGCTATATCACTACAAGAAAAAAATGAAATAGAAACGGCCGAATCCGTTTCTAATTCCGTAGCTATTTGGAAATAGCGACGGAAAATTTTCGTTTCAAAAATGCTCGTCGCTAACCATTTTGAGACGGAATTTGCGCTCCGTTGCAATTTTTAGCGACGGACTTTTTCCGTTTCTAAATTTTTACGACGGAAATTCCGTTTCTAAATTCCAAATAACTCCCGGATCACCATAAAATAGAAGAGAGCTTTGCGTTTCAAATCCGTCGCTAAATTAGCGACGGACTTTTTGCATGGAAATTAGAAACGGAATTTCCGTTTCTAATTTCAATAATCCGTCGCTAATTTAGAAATGAAATTTTTCGTTTCTAAATTAGAAGCGGAATTTTCACTTCTAATTTAGAAATTAGAAACGGAATAATCCGTCGCTAATTTGGAAACGGAAAATTCTGTTTCTAAATTAGCGACGGATTATTCCGTTTCTAATT
>CATIWO010746115.1:0-13211 GCA_949673435.1 Macaranga tanarius | reverse complement strand
CTAGTTGCATAGGGAGACGAGAGATGTCTCAGGTCCATCTTCACCGTGTCTACCTCAGCAGGCTCTTCTGGAATGAGGTAAACCTACAAAGAAAAAAGAAAAAAGAAATGAATTAGAATTGTATTTGTACATGTAAAATTTTGACTTACCTCATGCATTTTCTGATCAGGTTATGAGATCTCCTTGGGGGCCAGTTGAGAACTCGAGTGAGGCCATGACTCGTTCAAGATATGTAGCTGGCAGGAGCATCCTTCTAATAGGACCCTTTCAGAGGATGTACTATCTAGGGGAGCGAGTGTATGAGTAGGCTTTAGGTCCCAGTTTGGAGATGTGTGCCCATGACTCCTCTTGTCATGTTCTGGGCATATAAATGGGCAGGAGAGAAGCTGACATGAGTTATGAGAGGGTCTTCTGCTGTCCGTCGGGTTTCTGCCTGACAGCCAGGTGATTATGCGGCTTTCATCAGGGACCAGCTGCTACTTAGGCTTCCATTGCCTGACCTCATCACTCAGGTATACACTATTCACATTTATGATCGTGTGCTTTAGTTGTTGTTTTATCATCTTCTAATCTCAATCCTTTTATAGCTTCGTCTGAAAGGCACTGGACCTCAGGTTAGGTCTCCACCTTTAGGTGAGCGCCCTGTGCAACGGGTTTGGATTCATTCTCCTGCTGCTGCTGATAGACCTAGCTCCTCTCATGCCCCACCACGGAGGACTTCAGGTGCCAGTTCGAGCACTTCTCAGGCTACCACATGTAGTACTCCTGATGTCAGACCTCTCTGTTCTCATGGTGCCTTCCCTTATTTGCCTGAGTCTACTACCAGATACTGGAGTACCAATGGGAGGTTTTCTTGGGCTGTCTTGACACCGAACCTAGATGACTTTCTATTACCTATTCCTCCTACTGCTACTCATATGAGTATTACTTGTGCCTTTTATCACTTTTGGCTGTCTGCATAAAATATCAGAATTGACATGATCTGATCCTTTGTACCTGCAGATTCCTAGAGAATAGGGGGAGCATATATTTGGCTTGCTCAAAGCCCAACAAGATCTCCTGTTTCAGGTTTTGGAGGAGTAGAGGGTATGCTATCAATCCTATCCTATATGTATGCATGCTTTCATGATATTTACTTACTTGTTTCCTTTTTTTTTGGACAGGCGCATTGTGCTGGCTTGGATGCTAGGATCCTCTCACTTGAGCAGCAGCTTGCTGACCTTTAGGTTACTAGTGGAGATGAGGAGGGTGACTTAGAGGCAGATGACGAGGACATCTATGCTGCAGGTGCTTCTCCATTTCACGGTGTTTAGGGTGCTGATGACATGGATGCTGATGATGTCAGTGATGAGGGTGATGCCGAGACTGAGCAGGCTGGCGAGGGCAAGGAGGATGACGAGGAGACAAAGTCTGAGAAGGATTAGACTGCGAGACTAGAGCTTAGCAGGGATAGGGATAGACTTTTAGGCATAAACTTTTTGGATTTTTTAGAGAGATTTATGACATTTCTATTCATTTTGTATATACCAATTTTTGGATTGAGTATGAATAATGCATTTTTATTTCAGTGTTTGCATTTATTTTACAAAATTCTGCCTCATACTAAATTACACAAGCATTTCCAACTAACTCTGCATTAAGTTTCCAATAAAATAAATATATATATCCACAATTTTTGAGACAGAGGCATGAATGTCAAAGAGAAGCATGCGCCTCTGCATTGTAGAGGCGTGTGCCTCTAATTATGAGGTATATGCCTCTTCACTATACCACCATGTGCCTCTGTATCGTAGAGGCGTGTGCTTCAGAAGAAGAGAGGTGTGCACCTCTACAGTACAGCACTGATCCCTAGATTTTCCAATCTTATCCCTTCCAAAAGCTTATAAATATACCCCCACACCATTCTATTTTTCCTTAGAAAGCCCTAATCATGTCAGAGCATAACCTGAAATTAATTCACCCCATTTTAGAAAGCTTGGATGGGGAAACCTGGCAAAAACTAAACCCCTTTCATCTGTCAGTCTTCAGATCCCTCTACCTAAACAAGATCAACTACCCATTTTTGTATGATGTTGCCCAACTTTGGGATCCACATAATCATATTTTCATATTTAATACCTTTGAAATCTGCTCGCTGCCTGAAGAATTTAGAGTAATTCTGGGTTACCCAGATGATTCCTCCAAACAGATTGCAGTGTCACCGGTTAACAAACCTGAAGAGGGATCCATTCAGTAGCAAATGGCCCATCTTTTCAACATCCCTCCTTCTTCCTCTTTGACACACATCTCGGATAGTGGGGTAATCTTTGACTCCTTCCTGAAGGCTGCCATTGCTATCAGTAGCAATAAAGTGTACTAGCCATGGATGATTTCTTTCTGCCTATATGCCCAATTCTTGTTGGTTTCCCCTTCAGGCGACTGCGATCTCAAAACCATGTAGATCCTTGATTAAGTGGAATCTGGATTCAATCCCATGCCAATTATCCTTGCTGAGACTTTGATTGGGTTGGACAATCTGCCCATGACATATCATTTTACCGGGAGTCCCATATTACTAGAGGTACACAAACCATTTTTTTACTCCTCCAGTTCTGCAGATCTGGCTACAGGAAAAACTGAAGCTGTTGGCACCTCCTCAGAATATTGCCAAGTATAAGCCTAAGCAAGTGCGGACTCGTCCATTGTAAAAACTTCCAGTTGACTTGAAAGACTGGTTGATTAACTTTCCAGATATCAGAGTTCAATGGATGTGTCCTCAGTGGAATGTCAGACATGTGACTACCAGGACATATACTCATTACGTTCCTCTTGCCGGACTGAACTTCTGCTCATTCTACTATCCCATTCGACTCTGCCGCCAGTATGGATAAAAGTAAATGATTGTAGAGCCCACTCACGATTTCTAACCTAGTCCTCTAACCCAAAAGTTTATGGAGAATATGTTAGCTACTTGGCCATACCGTACCATCAGATGAGGCATTTCTTTGGATGGAGATGCTACCACTGACGATCATTACAAGGCTTGGATCCAGTTACAGTAGACTGAACAAGATGCATTCATCATGCATCAAAAGACTATGGATTTATTTAGGGTTAGCATGCAAAAAATGAGGAAAAATAAAAGGAAAAGGACTTAGATTTACTTTTCTTCTTTAGTCTTAACAACTTGATCAAACTCAGCTTATTTTGTGTGATTTTCTACCCTTTGGTTAAGCCTATTATAATAAACATTTAATGCAATATTTCACAAAAATAAAAGCAAGCTACTTGATTTAAAATAAGCACAATTATACATAATAATTTCTTCTTGACATTTCTCCTATCGTCGGGTGGCTTGCTCTTGTAAGTTTTCCAACCAACTATTTTATCCTCTCTTTCTCTCCTTTTACTTATCCTTTATTTTTGCTTAAGCCACTCCTTTATAGAGTTTTCAGCTTAGCAGGATTTTTTTACTCTAACTTTTACCTAGATAGTCTCTTTAGAGGTTTTCTCCCTAACGAGACTTTATAGAAAGTATTTCTTGAGCTTATCCAGGTTGATGGGATTCCTGAACTTATTGCCTTCAAAATCAGACAGAATGGCCATACCCTTTGAGAATATCTTCTTCATGAGATAGGGACCTTCCCAATTCGGTTTGAACTTGCCCCTCGGATCAGTAAGGAGTGGTTTTGTGTGTTTCAATACCAGTTATCCTTCTTTTATTTTTTCTGACTTGATCTTCTTGTTGTAAGCTCTAGCAATTCTTTTTTGATACAGATGTATGTGGTACATCGCTTTCAACCTCTTTTTGTCCAATAGCATTAACTGTGCTAATCTGCTTTCCACCCACTAATATTCAGGAATCTTAGCTTCTAACAGAACCCTTAGAGACTGAAATTTTACTTCCACTAGCAGTACCGCTTCATACCCATATACTAATGAATAAGGCGTAACTCTGGTAGAAGTTCTTACAGTCATTCGGTACCCCCATAATGCAAACTATAAGTATTCAGACCAATCTCTGTAATTTTTTATCATTTTGGCCAAGATTCTCTTGATATTCTTATTTGCAGCTTTAACCACACCATTAGCTTGAGGATGATAAGGCGAAGATTGGTGATGCTCTATCTTGTAATGCCGGAGCAATGCAGTAGTTTCTAACTGAAATTGGACCCCATTATCTGTTACAACATGATGAGGTAACGCGTATCTGCAGATTATGTTCCTTTCTATGAACCTCGCCATTTGTTTCGACCCGACTGAAGTGTAAGACTCAGCCTCGACCTATTTAGAAAAATAGTCCACTGCCACCATAATATACCGATGCCTATTTGATGCCACCGACCTTATTTCCCTAATTATATCGATTCCCCAAGCTGCAAAAGGCCATGGAGACGTTAACCCTTGAAGTTCCATTAAAGGAAGGTGACTAACGTCCCCATAAGCTTGGTAATTATGGCACTTCTTCACAAATTTGACATAATCTGATTCCATGGTCAACCAGAAGTATCCTTTCCGAGTTATCTTCTTAGCAAAAACTATTCCATTCATATAGGGCTCGTAAACACCTGCGTGTACAGTTTCCATAATCTCTTGAGCTTCTTCCTTATCCACACATAGTAAATGTACCCCATTTGGCATCTTTTTATACAGCATACCAAGATGACTGATAAACTATCTAGATAATATTTTCAAGGATGTCTTTTCCTTTTTATCTGCATCTTCAGGAAACTCTCCATTCTCGAGGTACTTCTGCAGATTATAAAACCATAGTTTTTCCGCTGGTCCTATTGGTATTACCTTTAACTCTTCATGACACGGAGTCCTAGACTTTACGAGAATCAATGGATTTACTGGAGTCTTAGCATCACTCTCCCATATCAATGCCAACGTAGCTAAGGCATCCACAACTTGATTGTCCTCCCGAGGCAAATGCATGAATTTACACTGGCCGAACGAAAGAGTTACAATGGCCAAGTAATTCACGTAAAGCCTCAGTCTGTCCTCTTTAACTTCCCATTCCTTTGAAACCTGCTTCACCACTAACATTGAATCCCCAAACACTATTACTTCTTCTACCCCGATGTCTCGTTAGGCTTCCAGCCCGAAAATATATGCCCCATACTCTGCTTGATTATTAGTCACCTCGAACTCTAGTTTCTTGGCCATTGGAATCATCTCAACTTCAGGCGTGACCAAGATTACTCCAACACCTACCCCCTTACTATTAACAACTCCATCAAAGTACATGCACCATCCTTGCACTTTAATGGCTCTTAAATTCTCATCGGGAAATTCCAATTCCCACTCCTGATTATCCTTCACAGGATTCTGCACTAGAAAGTCTGCAACAGCCCTTCCTTTGATTACTTTCTTTAATAAATACTCAATGTCAAACTCTATGAGCAGAATCAACTATCAAGCCAATTTCCCAGTGAGAGAGGGAGTTTGTTGAAGGTACTTCAGAGGATCATGTTTGGAGACAGCCTGAATCTTGTAAGATTGAAAGTAATGCTGAAGCTTTTTAGTCGCCCACACAACTGAGAGACAAGTCTTTTCTACTAAATTGTAATTGGCTTTATATGGCAGAAATTTCTTACTCAAGTAGTATACAGTATGTTCCACTCCATTCTCATCTTCCTATGCCAACATTGCTCCCACGGCTTCTTTTTCGATTGTTAAGTACAAAATCAACGGTTTTCCTAGTCTTGGTAGTTGTAACATAGGCGGCTTCATCAAATACCTCTTAATTACCTTAAAAGCCTACTGACATCGGTCATCCCATACCACTGGTTGATTTTTCCTGAGAAGCTTGAATATCGGCTTACAGACTGCAGTTAACTTGGCTATGAATCAACTAATGTACTGTAACCGTCCAATAAACCCTCTTACTTCTTTTTCTATCTTTGGCACTGGCATCTCGCTGATAGCTTTCACCTTATCCGGATCAACCTCTATCCCCGTCTTACTAACTATGTGGCCCAATAGTTTTCCTGAGGCAACTCTGAATATGCATTTCTTTGGATTCAGCCTCAAGTTGAACTTTTCAGCTCTATTTAGGAACTTGTCTAGAGCTTTAAAATATCCTTCTCTGGTAGAAGACTTGACCATCATATCATCCACATATATCTCAATTTCCTTATGGATCATATCATGCAATAAAGTAGTCGCCATCCGTTGATACATTGCCCCGATATTTTTCAATCCAAATGGCATTACCAAGTAATAATAAATTCCCCACTCGGTTATGAATGAGGTCTTTAGCTTATCTGCTTCAGCCATCTTAATCTGATTATACCCTGAGAATCCATCCATGAAGGAGTACATAGCACTTGAGGCTGCACTATCCACCAGTGTATCAATGTGAGGCAAGGGGAAATCATCCTTCGGGCAGGCTTTGTTCAAATCCCAGTAATCGACACACATCCTTACTTTTCCATCCTTCTTTGGTACCGGCACGATGTTAGCAAGCCACTTCGTATCATCAACTACTTCAAGGAATCCATCCTTTTACTATTTCTCAACTTCTTCTTTAATCGAGAGTGCCCATTCTGGTCTCAACCTCCTTCTCTTCTGTTTGACTGGTGCAAAATGAGGATAAGTGGGGATCTCATATTCTACAATCTCACGATCTATCCCAGACATATCTTCATAACCCCAAGCAAACACTTTCTGTCTCTTTATTAATAATTCTTTCATTTTTTCACTCTCATCAGGAGAATGATTAGAAGCAATTATTATATTTTTGGGATTTTCAATTGTGCTTAAGTTAAATGTAGTGGTTTGCATAGAATTAATGTCAAATATATGCATGAAATAATCATCACAATGAACAAAACCATTAGGTAGGACATCACACAAGTAAACAAAGTTAGATTTCATTGCATCAACCTTAGAGAAAAATAAATCATCAAGTTCAAATAAACTGGCAAGAGAAACATCAAAATCATCACAAAATAAATTAATAAAAGAGTTATGGATAAAAGTCTCTAAGTCCACAGCAGCATCTGTACTCAGACTCGTATCTCCAGCAGCGACCTCCATCCCCTCAGCAGCAATCCCTTTTCCCTTGGAATCCTTGTTGGAAAAAACACCTTCAGCACCTTTTTTATATTCCACAGTAATGGTAATCTCTTCTCCTACTATCAGCTCTTCTGGTGTTGGCTCATCCATACCCTGCTCACCCAAATAATCTACAAAAATCTCAAACCCAAGGACCTTCCTCCCTTCTAGAAATAAAGGTTTAGGATTTCCTTTGTAGGGAGTGTAGTTTCCATCTTTTACCAACCTTTCCTAGAGTGACCATTCTTCCTCACTGTCAGGCCCATCTTTCCCTCTTTGGTAGCCCAATCTATACTTCAGAATCTACAGCTTTGCCTCCACATACTTAAGTAGTCCAATCTAATTTTTTCTTAAACCCAGTCCAGGCATGAAACTCATTTCTTTCAGCATGTTCATCACCTTTTCTTCCATGGAGTCTTAATAGATCATGCAGACTTCAAACCCCGGATTCAGAGGGATTTCCTTAGGAGCTAATTTCAGAGCTGCAATGGCAGCCTCAGATTCGGCCGAAATGGTGACGACCTTCCCCTCGTAAGGGAACTTGATCTTTTAATGGAGAGTGGAGGGAAATCTACCAAGGGGATGAAACTAAGGCCTTCCCAAAAGTACAGCAAAGATGACTGGGATGTCGATCACATAAAGGGTAACCCAAGCTTCAATGGGCCCAGTCTTTTCCAAGGTTTTCAATGTGCCTTCCACCGACCTCTTAGTATCATCATAAGCCTTAATTATCATATCGGTAGGTTGCAGGTCAGCAGCAATTAGACTAAGCCTTGGTAATAACTTTAAAGGGCAAACATTTATGGCTGACAAATTATCAACTATGACGTAGCAAGTCATTTTCCCCTTAATTTCAGCTTTAATGAACAGAGGTCAAAAGTTCTCCCTCCCTTCCAGTGGTAAATCTTCGTCAGTGAACACAATTGCCCCCTTAAGCTTTTGCATCAAAGAACTCATTAACTGTTGAGGGGTTATATTGGCAAAAACTTTCCTCTCATACAAAACTTGGACCATTGCATCTCGGTGGATCTTGGACTGCATTAAGAGCTCCCAGATACTAGATACTATCTTCTCAGGTTGTTCTTTCTTTAGTTCTTCCTTCTTCAGCTCTCCCTTGTCCTCATATTCAATTTTCTGTTTAGAATCAACCTCTCCTCTGATTGGTTCACACTTTTCCGCTTTTTTATTGCTGCCATATGTTCAACTATCCACTCTCTTTCACCTCCCCATACATTAATCCCTTCTTAGGTGTAGTCATCATCGGAGGACCAGATATTTAGCACATTTACAAACAGTCCACTCTCATAAGTGGCTTCTAGTTTGATAGGTTGGGTAGGTTAAGGGTTAGATTCTAGGTCAACGAAGGAATTAAGCACTTGTTCTTCACTCAATCCAATGCCAATCATCAGGATATGCTGGTTTGGAGGTAGGGTATTTTAGTAATTTGGCAAAGGGTTTATTTGTGTATTTGGTTTTCCAGTTTCTGGGTTAATTAGCTTTCCGGAGTCGATGAGGTCTTGGATATCATGTTTAAGGTGGGCACATTGATTGGTGTCATGTCCGATCACCTGGTGATATTTGCAGAATAGCTTTGGGTTGGCATTAAGAAATGGGGCTTTGTGTGGTAAAGGGCGAAGAAGTCCTTTCTCAATGAGCTTCTCAAGGACTTTTGAGAGAGACCTTCCTAGATTAGAAAATTTTCAGGGTTGTCGGGGTTTATCAATAGCATTAATTTGAGCATTGCTGCTCAGCCCTTCCTTACTCCCAGATCTTCCTCCATAAAACCTCTTCTCTTGAGCCACGTCGGTCTCTTTCTGAACCCCAAACCTATAGAGCTCTTCGAAGTTTCGGATCCTCATATCTTTCAACTTTTTAGCTAATGGCAGGATACATCCATCTATAGCAAGCAGCAACTGGTCAAATTCAGCTGGACATTGTCTCATCTGTGCTAACTTGCCTCTCCATCTAGTTAGGTAATCAGAAAAGGACTCATTGAACTTTTGCTTAGTGTTTTGTAAATCTTTCAATGAAACCTCCATCTATGAATTTAACCCATACTGCTTCACGAAGGCGGTGCATAACTCTTTCTAGCTGGCTTGCATATAAGGTTCCAGGGAATAATACCAGCGAACTGGCGCTCCCTCCAAAGATTATGGGAACGTTTTACAATCTGAGCTGTAGTGAGCTCAGTTGTCTTCATATGAGTGATAAACTATTTCAGATGCAGATGTGGATCCTTTATGCCTAAGTACTTCTTCATATCTGGAAACTTGAATTTTTTCAAAAGAGGTTCGTGATTGTCAAAGTTTATATCACTGTAGTCCATTGACGCATCCATACCCTTATCCCTCATTAATAGTTGCATTTGGGATCTTACTTTTGCCATTTCCTTAGCCCATGCAGGTTTTTCAGAGACTGCAGCAGTCTAGAATTCTTGCCTAGGAGGGTCAGCAAGTACTGTCTCAAGATCATCATCCCGGTCCCTGGGTTTCCCAATTGTAGCTTCCCCCTTATCCAAATTAATAGGCTGTGTTCCTCTGGCAATCTGGAGGATTTCACCTATCAACTCTCGAATAAGGTTCTTAGTGTCAGCAACAATCTCTTCTTTCAACTGTCTCCCGAAAGCTTCCAAATCGGTATTGTCAGACATTATTGCAGTTTTAATGTATGGAGTAGCTCTAACGGGCGTGGATCTAATTAATCGGCCTTAGCGGATACATGTCCAAATAGAAGACGGAGGATCTATTTCTGCAAGACAAAGGGTTAGAAATATGCATGACGTGTATGCATGATATGCAGGTCTTTTATTAAGGGTTTTATCAAAACAAACGAACAAGTAAACAAACACAATTAGGGTCTCAAACATAACCTTCCAACCTTATTCCTCCCACACACATGTTCATTGTTTAGTCTCTTACTTAGAATTTTTGGTCTGGGTTTTAATTATCAACGGGGGATAATAAAACTGACGTACATGCATAAGCTCTCGAGATAAAGCAAAAAGTAGTACATCTCTTCCATAAAACTAAAGTCCAATGTAACAGGCCATAATATAAGGGCATAAGCCAAATGTAAAATGGTTCCTCATCATTGGGCTTGGGCTTTATGAATGAGACTACTATATGGCAATAGAACACATGCATTAGAGGGAAAACCTAAGGATAGTTACTAGGACATTACATGAGCTGAGTCTTGGGTAAAGTCGAAGGCTTCCACAGTCTATTATATACTTTTTTCGATCTCCCCACTCAAGGGTCCAAATGACGTACTTAATCGTACTGCACTGTGAGTGACAATAGCTATATACTCCACCACCAGGTTTGAATGAAACACCAGCAGCGAACCAATAACTATTATCAGTTTGATAGGGACCGTGTGCACAATATGTGAATGGTGTAGTGAATGCAAATGCAGAAAGAATAATTAAATAATTAAAAATAATAAAACACAAAACACTGGAATCAGTTTCTCTATCCCCAGTGGAGTCGCCACTGTAGACGGTGGAGTTCAGCGCGTGCCCAAGTGTCCGACGACTACGGCACTGTGTGGGCTCAAGGCCTACTAGGAATACAACTTTGGGTCTTTTTACAGGCTTTAGTTGGAGTTGGGAGTCTCCACCCGGGTAAAATCCGGGACACTTTTACAGCAACTGGATTCCACGGAGGAAGCCCAGCAGCCGTCCTTAGAGATTGGGTTTGGAAATTGGGTATGAACTTTTTGAATGGCCCACCCGACCTTGCGGTCGGCCTCTGTTTGTGTTTTATATTTTATTATTTTTAATTACTTAATCATTCTTTTAATTACATGCAAATGGTGGTTTAATTCAAACAATTTTTAAATTTTATAATTTAGTCCAAGTTTGTATAATTAATCCATTTTCATGTAATTTTAATTGTGATTCATGCATTCAGACATCCATAACACAATAAACAACAATAAATCAATAAATCATTCAAAGAAATGAGGGGAGGAGAAATGATTACAACCCATAAGAAAGAATAAATAAATAAATAAATAAAGAAATAAACATACAAAGAAAGGAGGGAGGAGAAATGAATTACAACCCAAAATACATAAAATAAATAATTAAAGAAAGAGGGGGAGGAGAAATGATTACAACCCTTTGAAAGGAAAATAACAACAATTAAATAAATCTAAAGAGGGCTAAATAGACTAATTAGAAAAAGTAATAAAATAGATAAAGCATTTAACATTAATTCATTAAAAAAGCATAAGTCAAATGAAAAAATAAAAATAAAAATAAAACTGTTTTGGGACATAGAGGCGTATGGGCGTGTGCCTCTACAAGGTAAAGCGCACGCCTCTGACTCATCAGGCGCATGTCATTATAACGGTCAGATTTTTAAAATGGTATTAAAGGCGTGTGTGCTTATGTAGCAAAGGCGTGCGCCTTCTCATATGGGGCGTGCGCCTCAACGAAGAAACACACGCCCCCTGGTTCAGAACAGGGATAAAAATTCCTGTTTAAAACTACCTAAACAGCACGATTAACAATTTTAATCAACACAAATATGATTTATAAACGAATTAAACCATTATTTGAACTAGAAACACATATTATGATCACAAAGAAAACAAGATTAAATGGAGAAGCATAAAATCAAATTTAAACTTAAAAGAAGGAAGAAGTGTTAATGTGAAGCTTGGTTTTTGAAATTATTTCATCCTCAGATTGATTCTATGTTTCCTTTCTGCTTCTGGTCCTTTGAATCCATACCTACTTGTTTAGTTTCTTATATTTTCTCTCTTTTCTCGATTTTTTCCTTCTTCCTCTCTGGTTTCAGAATTTTCTTTTCTTTTTTTCTCTTACTGTATATTACTGTCTCTTACTAACCTATCTTCAGAGCCACCCCTCCTCTTTTATACAGGATGCTTCCCCTCTTCATGGACATTAAACCCCACGTCCCCTCATTTTCCCATTGCAGAATGTGAAGTAATCCACGTTCTGCTGTTACTTATTTTTTTTCGGTCCAGGTATTGTAGAGGCGTGTGTCTCTGCTGACAGAGACGTGTGCCTCTACACTGAAGGGGCGTGTGCCTCTATATCAAAGAGGTGCACGCCTCTAAGAAGGAAAATGGGCCTTAATGGGCTTTTATCTGATTCGGGCTAAATAGGTCAGTTTCTTGGGCTTGGTCTTTTGGGTTATATGTGTAGGCTTAGGTTATGATGTTTAGGCTCTCTCACAAGTAGGTCTGAATTCAATGTTTTGGCAAATTAGATTTAATTATCATTTTTCATCATTGGACTTGCTTTTATGGGCCGGCAAAACCATGTGTCCACAATATATATTAAAAAAAAATTCTTTGATATCATCTCAATATTATATCCATTGTGCACCCATAACCATTACATCTAAAGTACACCTAGTAAGCGTCAATCTCATGATAACAATAGAAGCAAAGCAAATGTCAATAACTGAAAGCAAGTTCCAAAAACTAAACCAATTAAATACAACCAGCCTCATTAAATAGTTCATTATGAAATTTTTAATTTGCAAAGTATATGTATGAATTTCAGAGATCCATTTAAAAATGACATATATATTTTTCTTCATTATTTTTCACATCTTTTGGTACACATATTCAAAGCAAGATTAAAAGTATGCACAGTTAAAGGAGTCTAGTAAATATGTGAAAATGTACCTTCAATAATTTTTTCTAGCACCCTTGTAATTTTTGATATTATTAGAAATTATTTGGACAATTTTTTTATGGCCTATTTGTGAAAAAAATCCAAATCTTTGTGACTATTTGCAATCTAATCCTAAGCTTTTAATTTTTGTAATAATGTCCCAATTTCAAAATGTTTTTGCAATTTTAACACATTTCTAATTTTGGTCAAAATTGATTTCAAAAATGCTGACTAGGCAGTGAGATGTCATGCCAGCTAGGGTCGGTTCGGTTTAAAATATCTAAAACTGAACCTATTTCAGTTTAAACCGAACCAAATCGAACCGTATTGATTGAACCGAACTGAATTATTACTTTTTCTTTTTTTCACTTTTTTAATTTTAAAATTATTTTATTTATGTAATTTTACAATATTCTAATTGAACCTATTGGTTGAACCGAACCAAATCATTTCGGTTCGGTTACTTTTTCTTTTTTTTCACTTTTTTATTTTAAAATTATTTTATTTATGTAATTTT
>CATIWO010746084.1:0-40571 GCA_949673435.1 Macaranga tanarius | reverse complement strand
ATGACAAGCATTCCAATAAGGAGGTTGTAGCTTGTGTAAGTATATTGGGATCGGCTCTATCTACTTATCCTTTTAGGTATCAAAGATTTGAGCCGTTAAGGAAGGAAGATGATCCTAAGCTTTCCTCACCAAGTGAAGCACCCAATTTGGAGCTTAAACCTTTTCCTTCCACTCCAAGGTACGCATTTCTTGATTCTAATTCTAAGTTTCCTTTTATTGTAAATTCTTTACTACCTAATGTTAAGGTGAATGCTTTATGTGATGTTTTGAATAAATATAAGGGAGTAATAGGATATTCAATTAATGATCTAAAAGGACTAAGCCCAAATATTTGCATGTATAGAATCCTTTTAGAGGATGATACTAAGCCTACTATAGAAGCTCAAAGAAGGATCAACCCTACTCTTAAGGAAGTGGTTAGAAAGGAAGTGATAAAGTTGCTTGATAATGGGGTCATATATTCTATTAGTGATAGTAAATAGGTAAGCCTCGTTCAAGTTGTTCCTAAAAAGAGTGGCTTGACCGTTGTGCAAAATGAATATTATGACTTAGTGCCTACTAGGACTATCATGGGTTGGCGTATGTGTATTGACTATAGAAAGTTAAATAAAGCAACTAGGAAGGATCATTTTTCATTGCCTTTTATTGATCAAGTTATAGAAAGATTAGCAAATTTTTTATATTTTTGTTATCTTGATGGTCTTAGTGGTTTTTATCAAATCCCTATTCATCCCGAAGATCAAGCTAAGACCACTTTTACTCGTCCATATGGTACCTTTGCTTTTAGGCGTATGCCTTTTGGTTTATGCAATGCTCCCACTACTTTCCAAAGATGCATGTTTTCAATTTTTAGTGATCTAATAGATGATTGTGTTGAAGTATTCATGGATGACTTTAGTGTTTATGGATATAACTTTGCAAATTGTCTATAAAATCTTTCTAAAGTTCTTGATAGGTGCAAGGAGCATGGATTAGTGCTTAATTGGGATAAGTGCCACTTTATGGTACAAGAAGGGATTGTTCTTGGCCATATGGTTTCACAAAAGGGCATTAAAGTTGATAGAGCAAAGATAGAGGTTATTGCCAATTTGCCACCTCCAAAGTGTGTAAAGGGTATAAGTAGTTTCTTGGACATGTGGGTTTTTATAGAAGATTCATACAAGATTTTTCCAAGATAGCAAAGCCACTATGCAAGCTACTTGCCAAGGAGCTGTTTTTGAGTTTGATAATGTATGTATGGATGCATTTAGGACTTTGAAGAAGGCTCTTACATAAGCATCGGTATTGCAACCACCTAATTAGGAGCAACCTTTTATGATTATGTGTGATGCGAGTAACTTTGCGGTTGGGGCTATTTTGGGGCAAAGAAAAGAAGGCAAGCCTTATGTGATTTATTATGCTAGTAAACTACTTGATGATGCTCAGATCAATTACACCACTACGGAAAAAGAGTTGCTTGCTATTGTTTATGCATTCGACAAGTTTAGACCATATCTTATGGAGCAACAAGTCATTGTGTATTCCGACCATGCTGCCCTCAAGTATCTTCTAAGCAAGAAAGATGCAAAACTAAGGCTCTTAAGGTGGATTTTAATGCTTCAAGAGTTTGATTGGGAAGTGAGAGATAAGAAAGGAAGTGAGAATCTTATTGCGGACCATTTATCAAGATTAAATCAAGAGGAATTGAACAAGTATGATGACGGTGTGCTAATTAATGAGTCATTTCATGGTGAACATCTCCTTACAATAGCTTCTAAGGAACTTCCATGGTTTGCAGATTTTGCAAACTATCTTGTAAGTGGAGCTCTACCTTATGGGCTAGTTTTTCGGCAAAAGAAGAAATTTTTACATGATAGTAAGTTTTACTATTGGGAGGAACCTTTGCTTTACAAAAGATGTGGGGACGGTTTGATAAGAAGATGTATCCGTCAAGATGAAGTTCAAGATGTTTTGAAGCATTGTCATTCCTTGGATGTAGGCGGACACTTTGGTGCATCAAAGACAGCTTCTAAGGTACTTCAATCTGGTTTTTAGTGGCCTACTTTATTTAAGGATGCTAGAGAATTTATAATTAAATGTGATAGATGCCAAAGAATGGGAAATTTGTCTAGGAAACATAAGATGCCTTTGAAGGGAATCCTTGAAGTAGAGATTTTTGATGTTTGGGGGATTGACTTTATGGGTCCTTTCCCTAGTTCTTTGGGTTACAAATATATTTGGTTATGGTAGATTATGTCTCTAAATGGGTAGAAGCAATAGCTACTATTACTAATTATGCTAAGGTTGTCAAGAAGATGCTTAAGAGAATTATTTTTCCAAGGTTTGGCACCCCTAGAGCATTAATTAGTGATGGTGGTTCATATTTTTGTAATCATATAATTGAAACTCTTTTGAGGAAGTATGGAGTTATACATAAGGTGGCTACTCCATATCACCCACAAACAAGTGGGCAAGTTGAGGTGAGTAATAAAGAGATTTAGTGGATTTTAGAAAAAACAATTTCTTGATCAAGGAAGGATTGGGCATTGAAGTTAGATGATGCCTTATGGGCATATAGGACAGCCCTTAAAACACCCATTGGCCTTACTCCTTACCAATTGATTTATGGGAAATCTTGTCACTTACCCGTAGAACTTGAGCATCAGGCATATTGGGTAACAAGGGCTTTGAACTTTGTTTTGAAGAAAGTGGGTATGAAGAGACTACTTCAACTCAATGAATTAGAGGAATTGAGAATGAATGCTTATGAGAATGCTAAGTTATATAAGGATCGGACATAATTGTGGCATGATAAGCATATACTTAAGAAGGAATTCCATGAGGGAGACCTTGTTCAGCTTTATAATTCTAGACTGAAGTTGTTTCCCGGTAAATTAAAGTCAAAGTGGTCGGGTCCATTCAAGGTTGTTAAAGTTCATTCATATGGAGCAATTGATATTGCAAATGACAAAGAAGAAAGCTTCAAAGTGAATGGTCATCGTCTCAAGCCTTATTTGGTTGAAAATGCAATTGATCTACAAGAGTCTATCTCTCTTTATACACCATGAATCAATGAGGTATAATCAAGCTATAGACTATAAAATTTAACAAGGTACTCATTTATTTTTTGTTTCTTTATTTTTCTGTATTATACATTATTTTATTTTGAAATTGCATATACACATTCTTTTTCTATTAATAAATTTTTGCATTCATTTTCATTATTTTATTTTATTTTGTTTTGATTTAGTTTTATTATTATTATTATTATTATTATTATTATTATTATAGTTTTATTAACTTTCTAGTTTTATTATAAAAAAAATTGATTTTTATCTTGGCTCTGTGCCGAGTCGGCACAGCGTGCTGACTCGTAACAGAGCCAGATGGTGTCGAGTCGGCACAGCGTGCCGACTCGTGCCCATCCTGTAAGGCAGCACGCAAGGGCTGTGCCACCGAGTCGGCACAGTGTGCCGACTCACCACCTACACACACACACATTTTATTTTCTTGCATAATTTTTGTACTTTTATTTTTTTATACATTTTTATTATTTCATTCAATTATTTCCTAATTCAAAACTACTACTTTTTCCTATTTAATTTTGTCTACATGCATATAACTCCTATTCCAATTTTGAATTTGAATTGAAAAGTCATGTCCTTTTCCAATAAGGACACAACCTTTCAACATGTCATAACTTTTTTTTTCTTTCCCTATATATAACCATATTGACTACCAATATAATAATATCAACTCTTATATTTTTCATCACCTTTTCTTCTACATAAACACCTTATTTCCCTTTAACAATTTCATTCTCTGCAAATTTTCTCTATCTACATATTCTCTCTACACTACTCCCTTTCCTTTTAATATATTCTTTTTTTTCTACTTTCCTTTGTCTTCTCAAATTTTCTTTCTTCTTCCATCTCTCTCTCTAGTCGACCCCCTCTCCCAAATTTCTTCTCTTTTTATCTTTCATTTTTTTAAGCAAGAATTGACATGGGGAAAATAAAAGGATCTTTATCGACAAGGCCTAGGAGGGATGATCATGATAAGGAAGAGCCACAAGTGGAAGATTTGCAACAAACTTACAAAGCTAAGTTTCCTATACTCTCTTATGATGAAGGTACTAGATTTACTAAGAATAAGTTTAGAGAAATGGTTGCATGCAAGTATATCCATACTTCTTTACTTAATGATGTTGGTATTCATGATTCCTTCACTCAACTATTAACAAATTGTGGTTTGAAGAAATTTGTATCTATGCATGAACACACTTTTGTTGACTTGAATATGGAATTTTACACAACTTTGGATGTTAATGCTAATGATTCCCATATTCTAGAGTTTAGATTGCTAGGAAAACCACATCAACTTACCTATTCTTTTATGCAACGTGTCTTTGGTTTTAAAAAGGATGGTATGTGTGATTTGGCAAAGTCTTTTGATGTTGATGAATTTTGGACTTTCTTAACTAATTTGCCACCACCTTTTAGGCCAAAGAAAGGCAAAGCTATGTTTATTAAAGATTTGCAATTTTGGTTATTGCATAAGGTGCTTTATTGTGTAGTATTCCATAAGTCTGAATTTAATCGAGTTTCGGCTCAAGAGATGTTTTTAATATGGTGCATTCACAATAGGAAACAAATTTGTTGGACTTATTGGATATTTAACCAATTATTGCAATGTGCTAGTCGCAAAGATGTTCCTTTGACACATGGTCATGTTATAACTATCATTGCTAAAGCTTTTGATGTTGATTTTGCTCAATTCGACCATGTTGCACCATGCACATACTTTACTAAACAAGCACTTGTGATAGGTGAAGTTATAGATGCTTCATTTCGTTTAGTCCCTGCACACACACGTTCTTATTGGAAGGGTATCCCCCATCCACATTTTGTAGGTACTCAAGATAAGGAGGAGCATGCTCAAGTTGGACATGTTGGAGATAATGCTCAAGGTGAAGAACACAATATGGGTGAAGATGAATGGCCTCAATATGATGTGCCTCTCCCCTCTTTTTCTACTCATGGCGGTGCTAGTGGCTCTTCTAGCCATGACTTGCCTTTTTGGGAGCAAGTTTTGGCCAACCAAAGGGCAATGCAACAACAATTAAATGGCATAGAGACCTTCAACCGTCAACTTGCTCATCGCCAATGTCAGATGGAGTACAAGATGCAACAATATTTTACCCATTGTGGACATTATATTGAGTCTCCTCCACCATCACCATCGAAAGATTGAGGGAGTTCTTCCTTTTCCCTACTTTTTCTTTACATGTTTCACATTGGGGACAATGTGTATTTTAAGTGTGGGGGGAATTAAATAGTTGTTAGTAGTAGTTAATCTTGTTAGTTTTTATGCATACCATGTTAGTTTTATGCATGATTGACATGTTAATTTTTGCATATTTACTTTATCTTCTCTATATTAATAAGTAGTAGCCTCTTTTTAACTCATTTTAATTTTGATTGATTTTTACTTTTATGTCATATTAATATTTGACTTTTTATGCTCAATTGGTAAAATTTTTGAAGTCTTATTTAGTATAGTCTTTAAGTTTTTCTTATTATCTCTTTTTATTACTTTTAAAAGCCATAAAATTTTTAGTCCACTTTCTAACTATGCTTAAGACTAGGATGCTAAGGATTTAAGCTTAAGTTTCTTAGAACTTAGGTAGCTTAAAGGAAACTATAGCCATAATTCGAAAGATTAGCATTTCAATAATGGATGAGGACTAGCAAAGAAAAAAATTAAATAAACAATATTATAGTTGTTATGTGATGTATTTTGAGTAAGTTGTGTGCAACTAAGTTTGCTCCTTAATTGCATTCATTCGGAAAGGGTATGGTACATTGCACGTATAAAGAAAATAAGTGGGATGGAGCATAAAATGCACCCACTACTATAAAAAAAAAAGGAAGTCTAAAAGTGCCATCAGAAGTGTTAGTCTATACGTGTGCTTGATTTTTGTCCTATAAAGCTACTTGTGTTCTTAGAAATCTTATGTTTGAAGAATGAAAATTTTGGCTAGATAGCATGGTTAGCACTTTGACTTTGTATTCTTGATTTTGTTATTAATAGGTTGCGATAATGTGTTAAACTTGTTGCCTAAGCTATGAGACTTGTTTCCTTTATCATTGTTGAGCATTGAAAGTTAGGTGTTAACTATCTTTTTCTACAAAATTTCTTCCATTATTAGAATGATTTGTTAAGTTGGCTACCAATGTTTTGGAGAAGATAAAATTTTTGTTGATTTTCTTGCTTAAATTTTTGTTTCTTACTTGAGGGCAAGCAAGGTCTAAGTGTGGGGGAATTTGATAGTATGCAAGCTAGCATGGTTATTTAGGATCATTTTGTTATCTTTTATTTATTTTGCATTTACATTTTAATTATCTATTGCATTTTTATATTAGTTATTGTGCTTTTATGTCTTTTATCTTGTTTATATGTTTTAAAGGTCATTTTATGCTAATTTTGTGATTAAAGTAGCTTTGGAGAGCATTGGAGTGCGTTAGAATGAAGAAAAGCCAAGAAGGACCAAAGGGAGCATTTGATAGGCCTGTGCCGACTCCGCACGGTGGTGTCGAGTCCGAAGGGACACAACTCTTCACTTTACACAGTTTTCATATTTTGGCCATAATTTCCTCTATAGACCTCCAAATTGGGTGATTCAAGTTGCATTGGAAATCTAACTCAAAAATACACAACTCTTATGAAGACACTATCTTTAAATAACGTAAATTTTGGTGGATGAAAATGCCCTTGAAATTACTGCATCTGAATAGGGTAGTGACTTTTCATATCAAATGGTGCCTTTCCAAATGTAGACAAATTTTAATCATTTGTAACTCTTCTAAAGACCTATAAAATATATATGTTGGCTGTATTTTACAGATATAGAAGATAGAATAGTAATTAGAGACAAGAGACATTAGAAAGTATTTGTTATCTATTAAAAGTGTTAGTTATATATTTCTATATTAGTAGTGCAATTCAATATTAAGTGAAGAACATTTAAAGAAAGTCAAGAAATCTTCAAGAAGGCTATCTAAATTCAAAGTTATATCTTTCTCTCTTAGTACTTTGTATTTATTTTCCTTCTTATTGTTATTTTAATTGTGTTTACCATGTATCTTGGCTAGGCCATTATTTAATAGAATTGCAAGGAAGAATGAATCAATGAATTAACTTTTTATTATATGTTGTGTTGATGGTTTCAATTCAATTATGAGTTTGAATGTGTTGTATATGCTTGATCACCATATATAATGCTTTAATCAAATGTGTATACAATGAGAGTTGGTGCATTTTGATGGATATATAATTGAATTCTCTAAAGGTAAGGAAGTCACTTGGAGACAAGGATTTCTACTTAATAAAAAATATAAGCCTTGCATAGTAATAATATGAATTATGTTTATCTCTACAATGACATGAGAATGCTTGTAGACTCTAAATGAATTACCCTTTATTGACAATGAGAGTTGCATTGAAGGACTTTAAGTATTTATAAGAATGAGAGTTGCATTTATGTCTTATACCATGTTTATAATCATTCTATGTAGCTATTTATTTATTTTGTAATTCTTGGTAAATTCCGACTTGTAGTTCTAATAAACTTTATTTAAATTGATATTTAGAATATTAGATTAATTAGTATAATTAGTAATTCATTAGAATAATTAGAATAATCCAACAATTTCCATCATTATTATTTTGCCTATCCATCTTATTATCTATTTGGTTAGTATAAAATTCACAAATTCCCAGTGTTCGACACCCTACTTATTCTATACTTAGTCTTAGAGAATAGGATATTATAATTTGACCCACATCATGGATTCACTCAAACTAGCCCTACTTAGTCCCCTCATAATTTTTGGGTACATCATTGCAAACCTACCTCCTTCCAATTTCATGCAGAAAACACCAAATCCTTCGCCTTTCTATCCAAAGCCCTTTAGAACATCCAATGTTTTCTTGCCTACTTCATTAATGCTAGAGGGCAAAGCTAAGAGGCTATTTCCTTTAATGATCATTTCCTTCTTCATTGTATGTTTAATGATGAGCAAGTTGAAATGGGAGGTTATTTCAATGGAGACTTTGGTTGCTTAGTGATAGTGCTTCCGACAACCTTTGCATTGGTGGTTTTATCTCTAAGTTAGCTCAACACTTTAGGCTCAACACTTTAGGATCAACACCTCTAATCTAGAATCCACATCCTCTACCCTCCTTGATTCGACCTTTATCAAAAACTCTAACCAATTTAAAAGGGTCAATAACATATGGTATTGGAAAGATGAGGAAGTTCCTCAATCAATGGATGAAGTGCTTGAGCAATACTTTGAAGTTATAGACCAATTTCAAGCTCCTCAAGAAGGTAAAGACACACCTATGGCTCAAGCTCATCCTATGCCTCAAAGAAAGAGAACTAGAGGTGAAGGATCCTCTAGAGATACTCAAGCATATAAACATAAGCCTCAATGTATTTGTGACCTCTTTAATAGGATGTACCTAGGAGAAAACAACTTTAATGCAAGATTTGATCAAATGGAATCACATTTCAATACAAGGTTTGATCAAGTGGATTCTCATCTTGCCCATCTCCAACATGATGTTCATTATCTCTATGAGAGGCAAGGCTATAAATGCCAATATGCTACCTTTTTTTATCCCCCTACTCAAGAGCAAGAAGGAACTCAAAATCAATGCCATAATGATGATGGAGATGATCAAGCTTAGATACCTCATTCATTGTGTTCTTCCATGCATTTCCTTTTTATTTTCTTTTCATATTGCATTATCACTTTGGGATCTAATGTACTACATTGCTATATATGATTGTGTTTCTCCTTCTTTTATTTAAATGCATATGTACTAGTTCTATTATTAATGCCATGTTTATGCTTTCTATCTCAAGTGGTAGTAATGCAATATGTTCTCTTTTTTTCATCCTTTGATAAAAGGGGGAGTAGTCTAAGATTTTGAATGAAACCTACCAATTATGTTTTAAATATTTAATGTACTTTGAATATGTGCTCTATATGACAATAAAGTGTAAGCATGATACTTTAATTAAGCACTTAACTTATACTCAAGCATATATTGAGGGGGAGACAAATAAAACCCTCAATGCATGATTGAGGAGGAGCAAGCTATAGTCAACCTACACACTTACACTTAAGGTTTTATTATCCATCATTCAAAATTATTTGTCAATGTAAAAAAGGGGGAGATTGTTGGACATTTGTATGATCATTAGCTAATCCACCCTTGTTTTGACTTTAACAAGTAATTTTGAAACACTAATGTATATTTTTAAAGTGTGACTATTAGCTAGGTGATTTGAAGCTTAATTAAACTCCTCAAAGGTTCATATTGATGTCTCTAATTGGCCCTTTAATGGTTACAACTCATATGGGAACAATTGGAGTCAAAATATACATGTTCATAAGGGAAGGACTGCCCTCATGATTGTGAGATGTAAGGTCACGATCGTGAGGGGTGTTGAATTACACAATTGAAAACAAAGAAGAAAGAGCTGAAAGGACCCGAGACCCTTATGATCGTGAGATGGGTGGTTACAATCATAAGGGGAAGGCTCACAATCCTGACATGGGTGAAATGGTTGAATTTTCACTCTAACGGTCACATTTTCAAGGCTCATGATCATGAGGGGTCAATCATGATCGTGAGTAGTGCAAATCCTGTAAAAAGCTAAAAACTCATTTAATGAAGGTTGAAGTGTTTCTTGACAAAGATCTTGCTTCCTAACAGCTAATTTTTGAAGTTCAACTATAAATACAAAGCCTCAAACTTCATTTAAGAGGTTATAAGAGTTGGTTGAAGCAATTTATTCTTAGCAATTATAAACTCATTAATCATTCTTCATTTGTACTAAACTATTGAGTGTTGGGTTTGTGATTAGAATTAAGATCTCTCTTCTTATTATTTCTTGGGTGAAGATTAAGGGAAGTGAGGTCTAGTTCTAGTATTGGTTTAAGTGTTGGCCACCAAAATACTTGGATATTGATTTAGGTTTGAGTTAAGCCAAGAAAAACTCAATTATTGTATAGGTTTAAGTTAAGCCTTGAAAAACTCCTTTGGTTGTAATCAATCTTAATTAATAGATTGGTGTGGGGTTTAAAAATCCTAAGTTGGGGATAAGTTAGGTAGAGATGTAGGATTAATTGATAATCTGAACTCTTTAAATTATTTGTGTGCCTTGTGTTTATTTTTTTGCCCTCTTTCATCTTAAACTTTATTTTTTCTCTTCATTATCTTCTTAAATTTCACTTAATCTTACTAAAACTTCTAATTAGCCCTATTTACCCTCCTCTAGGGCCTTTACATTAGGGTTATATCTATCTTGAGTAGGGTAAGGTGGAACAACCCTATATGATGATCTTGGAGCCTGATCACCTATTTCCTTAGCAGCTTATAACAATTGACCTAAATTATTCTAGATGTACTAGGCAACCATATCATTAACTAGATTGTCAACTTCTTCCATCCTAATCTATTCTGATGTATCTTCCATGGCAAACTTAACTAGTCTTTGGCTTTCTCTCCTCCAACTAAATTGTAGTTTTTAGCCACTACTGATATTTTCTATAATGACTGTAGCCATAAGGGGTTAGAATATATGCATGGGCACATGTATGCATGTATGCAACACAACATAAGTTAACTAGAGTTTCTTCTAACATTATCACTTTTAGCACGCATGGTTCATTCAATTTCTTTCTTAAGTGGGGTTTACTAGAACATCAACGGGGGATGAACCAGCTCAATATACTCTTAAAAAAAGAAATTAATAAACAAGGTGGTTATATATTTAAAATGTGTGGCTTAATTCTATCAATGTTTTAAGATACTTACATATATTGGTTTTAAAAAATATATAATGTCGAGATAATTATAAGGTTTAAACCATACAGATTCCATGGCTGATTAAGAATCTATATCATTTAAGAATAAGTTATCAAGGTATGACATACTAGGTATTTTAGACAAAACATATTCAAATGAACTATTTTAGTTCAAATGAATATATAAAGGCTAACATAGCTTACGAAAGGATATGCAAGAATTGAGGGTATGACATATATGCATTAACTTAGACGGTTTGACTTAAATGTACCAATCTGAGTAAGTGATATAATGGAAAGCATAATCTTTAACCACATGGATTTTATTAAATGGTATCGATATGTTTCAAGATTAGGTTTATAAGATATAATTAACTAGGTATTTTAGTCCAAACATACTCAATTTCACCATTAAGTTTAGCAATTCGACTCTACTTATCACAATGATAAGAATCATGGTATCTGTAATAAATTATCCAAAATGGTGTAACCATTTTGTCCATAAGAATCTAGTATTATGTAATAAATGTATCATGCTAACTTAGGTTTAATTATTTCAATTGTATGGTTCGATTGGGTATATAAGGGCTAAAAAGGGTAGGCTTATGTCCAAACATCCATGTTTAACATTTATGGTATACCATAAACTTAGTCACAACAAGCCACAATATGTTAAGCACAAACTAAGCAAACACATGCAAAATAGGATAAAACCTTGTGGAAGTTTCTAGGGTCAGTACATGGGTTAGGTCAAGGTAAGGCCAAGGAGTTCCTTTAGTGAGATGCCCCTTCTAAAACTTAGGTTACAGATTTTGGTCAAATGACCCAGCATCTTTTACTTACTCGAGAGATAATTGCCCCTTTAGGACTTGAGTTACAGATTCTGGTCATATGAGCCCAATAAAATCTCTTATACTAAGTAAAGGCTAAAGGTGATAATACTAAACTAATCATCCCATGAGTCGAGTGGAGTAATTGTAGATCATAATCTAATACCATCAGGGTTAATTAGGTAAGAGTGCAAGTGTACAAAGTGTCATGATGTAAATTGGTTCAAATTCTACACATTCTGGATAAGTAAAGTACCAACATCAGAATCAGTATCTTTAGCCCGGTAGAGTCACCACTATTAATGTTAGTGCATAAACTCGATATTGATTTTGTTCATTATCCCTATTTTTTTATTATAGAAAAATAGAGGGACAGGAGGGGAGTACTAGAAGAGCCCAAGGATGGCTGAGAAAGAGCTTACAACCTTAAAATCCAGCGAAGAGAAAATAAGAGTTGCCACTCGGTATCACTCAAAAAATTGTCTAAGTAGGGACTAAACAAACTTGATCCCTCATTTGGAACTAAATCCACCTATGGATAAGACATTTGGGTTTCAATATAATATCAACAGGAGCAGGCTCATATAACACAAGGCATCTTCATACTGATCGAATGCTAAGCATTGTCGGTCCTACTATATGGCGCGATGCTTATTCAGAATGTGTATAACTAAGAACCAACTACTACATGAAAACGAAAACACAAACACAAAAATCTATACAAGCACATAATAGCAGAGTATAAAATGCATGACCATGGTATAAAATGATATGTAAATCATATACATACATGTAAACATGGCAATATAATATAATAAGAAGAAATACATGTACATGGTAAAAAGAATAATATTTAGCATGGTAAAACATAACATAAGCATGGCAAAGAATTACATAATCATGGTAAAAGGGGATGTATAATGGCAAAAATGTAAAATAAGACATAGTATGTACATATACCATGTCATGAAAAAGATCTATGCATTATTATGGCATAAATGCTAGCAATATATCATGTCTAAAATATAATGCATGGTAAATCATGTCATGATGGAAACTTGAGATGTGATAGGTCATGGCATGATTACAATACCAATCATGATAAAACATAGTACATAATAACATATCATATCAAATCATACATGTAATATCTTAAACTAGCATAAAACATGGCATATATGCATAAAATGTATGTAAGTAATCATGCATATAATATAATGATCATGTAAGCATACAAAATCATGCATAAAATGGTATACATGAAAAATTATGTACATATCACAATAAAATCATGGCAATATGAACAAAATAGTAAAAAGCAAGTATAAATAGTAAAAAGAATATGGCTAATCTCTTCCTTCAACACCTCTTCTTTATTTGCCTTTGTTGTGAGGGATCTTTGACCTTGTGTTAGGGCCTTTTGAAAAAGAGTATTTATTAAAAAAAAACAGTTTAAAATTAAAAAAAAATTGGTGTAAAACATGAAGGATGTTAAAAGAAAAATAGAGAATTTGAGAATGAAAATACGTTTAAAAAGATTGTCTTTGAAATAAATGCATAATTTATTAGCTTGAGAATATAGTTATCCTCATCTTATCATTGGTATTATCCTTTCAATCTATCACTTTTAGCATTATGAGTGTATTTTGTATCTTTAATGGAATGATCACATTCAATAAGAGATTACTTTTTTATGTCCAAAATACTACACTTGTTTAAAAAGATGGTTTTTAAAAGGAGAAATAACAAAAAGATTTAAAAATATTTTATTTTGTAAAAGAAATGTAACTTTAAATGATAAAGAATTATTCATGTAAATTGCACTAAATATATATATATATATATTATTTAATATTTAATTAATATTTTAAATTTAATATTTATTTATTTTTTATTTAATATTTATTTTATTTATTTTAATACACACACACACACACACATATATATATATATATAGCTTATGTTTGGCTTGGAATTGAAACAGAGTTAATGGTTAGCAACATGAATAAACAAGATAGTAAATAGCAAAAAAATATAAAAGAAATAAATAAAAGATGTTAGATTTTAGTATAAGTAATAATAATAATAATAATAATAATAATAATAATAGTGGATGTTAGTAATAAACAAGAAAATAAAAGTAAAATATTAGCATAAGCTAGTAGAAGTTAGCAGGAGTTAGTAAGTTAGCTTAAGAGATTGAGAGCTTGAGAGCTTGAGAGCTTGATCAAGATATATAATGTGCAAATGATGCAAAAATACTTAATGCAATGTATGATACACACAACAAAATAATTTCAGAATACATGCAAAGTGCAAATGATGTATAATGTAATTCGAAATACATGCAAAATGATGCAAATTCAGGATACATGCAAGAATGCAAGTGATGCAAGTCAGGAAGCATGCAATTGACCCTGATTAATCTAAAAATGCTTCAAGCACATGGTAGTTATATACACCAAACACATGATATGCAATCAAGTAAGTGAATATGCAATTTATGATGCAAGAATGCAAGCAAAAAGTATAATCAAAGCAAAAGTATTAGGTTAGTACCAATCAAACACACATAATATAATAAAGTGTAAAACTTCAAAATAAAACTTGAAATCAACAAATTAAAGCTACTGATTTATTGAAAATCAAAAACAAAACTATAAATACATCAAAAAGCAAGTGAAAATTAAGATTTAAAAGCAAAAATGAAAGTTTTAAATACAAAACCAAAGCTTTGGAGCCAAGTCCAATCATCCTAGGCTTTAGAAGTCACTGTTTATTTAAAACCTCATTGATTTTTAAAGTTTTAGTGACCATAGTAGCCATCCTTGGAGTCTTTTTGAACAAAAAACATCAAAATCATTGAAAAATGCTCTGAACAGCTGGTTTTCCAGTATGAATAACCGGCCAAGACTTAAAGCTTTGGCTAGCCAAACATGATGAATGGTCGGCCAAGTGGATGAATAGTCAGTCAGCTGTTCATCACTGGGCCTCAATTTTGCACTTTTGATTTAAATTTTTAAAAATTCAAGGCTCCACACATAAGGCTAGAGACCCCAGTAAATAAATAAGGTGTTTTTAAAAGAGATTAGCCTCATAAATGACTTAAAAACTCAATAAAAGTGAGAGATTGAGATTAAAATTGAAAAGGGGTTAAAGAAATGGGTTTGATTTGGTTTGATTTTGATTTGATTTAGTTTTTATAGGTGATTTTAGTTCTGGAATAGATTGGATGATGATGAAAAAGAGGGCTTTTGATGGTGGATTGAGGGTGAAAAAGTGTAAAGAATGAGTAGGAAAGAGGATTGAGGTATGGAGAAAAAGGTTTAGTTTTGGTATATTTTTGGCATATAAGAGGATTTTTTTATTTTTTATCACTTGCACACTCCCCAAAAAAGCCTCCCTTTTGATACATAGGATCAACTATTTATAAACAAATTAAGGTTGTGACATTAAAGTAATAAAAAGGTATATATAAAGGGACATTATGTAATAGTATATACTAAATAATTCTTAAGTATGACACTTGGCATAGAATATTCTAAAATGGAATATTCTTTGCTTGGTGATCAATTTTGGGAATTGAATTATATTTTATTACACAAAAATAATGGCATGGCAAGGTGTAGGACCCACTTTGACCACCGGAGGTTAAAAATTTAACTTTTTACTAAACAGTATCCACAGACAAACTATAATTTTAGAAAACAATTTCAGATTGTAATTTAGTCTCGAGAACTCGGTTTTGACTTCAAAAAAAGTTATTTGACCAAAGTTTGACTTTCTATTCTAAGTTTTCTAAGGTTGAACCAAAGGTTTCCTAAGGTTAAACTAAGTTATGAAACATAAAAATCAAACTGAAAAACATAATAAAAAAGTCACAAAAAGCCCTTATATAGGGTTTGATTTTATTAACACTGAAGACAATATGAATGGAGAACTTTCACTTATCTACCCATCAAAACCTCTTTTGCACGACCATTAGGGTTTGTTAATGGGTTTATTTATGTATGGTTATGGTTGGTTAGGGTTGTTTTAGTCTGAAAAGCTTAAAACAGGCACTATAGGTTATCGGGTAAGAGTTTAAGGTTTTGAAAGGTCTTAAATTAGCTTGAAAGACAATTTCTCACATCAATCTCTTACAATAGCAAGATATATTCATATTTTCGTGATCTGTCTTCAGGGTTTTGAAAATAACCCCCAATATATAGTGCACAAACTTTATGCTTTACATTGTAATATACCATGAGTGGTTTAAATTGTACGTTACAAAAGTAAGTTCCTCCATCACTAATTATTGCTCGAGGTGTACTAAATCTTGTAAATATTTTCTTTAAGAATTTGTACCATGCTCTTCATTATTAGTTGTACATGCTTGAGCTCTAATCCACTTAAAAATATAGTCTATGCATATTAAAATATATTTTTTTCTATTGGATGAAGGAAAAGGTCCTCGAAATTAATTCCACATTTATCAAATAGCTTGACCTCTAATAGCTTGCTACATTTCCTTTTTCTTTAAAAGTCTACTACTTCTTTGGCACTTATCATAACTGTTGACAAATACTTTAGTGTTTTTGAAAGGCCAAACTTTAGATGTTATTTTGTTAGGTCTATAATACCCTGCATATAGCGAGCTATGACAATGGTGCAAAACATCTAGATATTATTTATTAAGAATGCAACTTCGAATAATGCCATTATTGAATAAATTCCACAAGCAAGGATTATCTAATATGTAGTTGTTTGCATCATGTATAAGTTTCTTATATTGTTGGTACAAATAGACCTTTGGAATTTGCCCATAATAAAGAAAATTGGCTAAATCTACAAACTGTAGAGTCTTTACATATGTAAAAGTTAGTAATGCCTCATTAAGAAATGTTTCTTTGACTAATGTATCTTCAATATTCTCATTTTCTAAATGAGAAAGATGATCTGCCATAAAGTTCTCCGAGCCCTTTTTGTCCTTTATGATCTTATCAAATTCATAGAGCAAAAGCAACCATATAATCAACCTTAGATTAGAATCCTTCTTTGAAAGCAAGTATTTGATGGAAGTGTGATTTGTGTAAATTATCACCTTTAACCTTAGAGGATAAGATCTAAATTTGTTAAAGGCGAAGTCTATTACTATCATCTTTTTTTTAGCTATTACATAATTGAGTTGAGCTTTTGAAAGAGTCATACTAATATAATAAATCATATACAATTTATTATTTTTATGCTATCTGGCCAAATTAGCTCCAATAGTTTGCTCACTTATATAACACAAAAGCTTAAATGGCAAATTATAAATTAGTGGCACCACAATAGGGGCTGATATAAGCTCTTTTTCAACCTATCAAAAATAATTTTACACTCATTACTAAACTCAAAGGCACAATATTTTCTAATAAATAAGAAAGAGGTTTTGAAATTTTAGAAAAATTCTTGATAAAATGCTTATAAAATTCAGAGTTCCTAATGAAGCTTTTAACTCCCTCTAAAGTGGTTAGATAGTTAAAGGTTTTCAATAGCCCCAATCTTTTCATAATCAACTTTTATTTCCTTATTAAAAATTTTATGTCTCATGTCTACGCCTTCATCCACTATGAAGTGACACTTTATATAATTAAGCACAACGTTGGTTTCTTCATATCTTGCTAAGACTCTTTCCAAGTTGGGTAAATAGCCCTTAAAAGAGTTTTCAAATACTGAAAAATCATCTATAAGAATATTTATAATGTCCTTTATCGAATTTGAAAGGATAGCAAATATGAAATATTAAAAGGTGGTAGGCATATTGCACAGTCCAAAAGGGATCCTTCTATATATATAAATACCATAAGGACGAGTGAATATGATTTTTGTTCGATCTCCCGACACTATAGAAATCTAATTATAACCCAAATAACCATCTAGAAAACATTAACAACTGTAGCCTACTATTCTCTCTAGCATTTGATTAATGAAAGGCAAAGAAAAGTGGCCATTAAAATCTTACGCATACATTAGGATTAACTAATTACCTTTATATTGGAGATTTTCCACCATATAGCTCTAATTCTCTTATTAAGCATCCCTAGAAGATGTAATTCTTATTCTTGGGTTAATTTTAAGGATAAAATGACGGGTAAGTTTTACTTTCTCTATGAAAGGTGTATTTAAGGTGACATGGTTATGGTTTAAGTTCAAGATTAGGATGGAAAACAACGGAAGGTGGTATGGGTTGTAGATTTTAGTTATGGCTTCATATTTTAGGAAGCTTAGGTGTTCCTTAGGATCTTTCACTTTATGTACCTCAAAACACTTATTTAGCTCTATAAAGAACACAAGGTAAGTGTGCCTTTAATTTATGCTCCTCATCTACATATACCACATCCATCCTTATATAAAATCTTTGTTAAAGGGCTACCTATATGCCTTACATACATCAAAAGTATACTTTTCTTCTTCTATATGTAGAGTAAGGGTGCCCTAATGAATGTTAGTTTACACCTTGGCTATGTATAAAAAAGGCATACACAAAATAAGTGGAACATTATCATCCATAAAATCAAGAACTATAAAATCCACATGAAATATAAATCTCTCTACCTTCACTAAAACATCCT
The DNA here is from genome assembly GCA_949673435.1 of Macaranga tanarius. Lineage (NCBI taxonomy): Eukaryota > Viridiplantae > Streptophyta > Magnoliopsida > Malpighiales > Euphorbiaceae > Macaranga > Macaranga tanarius. The sequence goes on along the minus strand of CATIWO010746084.1, from coordinate 22,283 downwards.
CCACAGTCCCAATAGGCTTTTTAGTTATACATTTCATCAATTATAAATTCATGTTAGTTGTTGTAGCTTTTAAGTTAAACTTATTAAAAATTGACAATGGCATAAGATTAATTAAAGAACCTAAATCACATAAAGCTTTTTGAAATTGTAGATTCCTAACCATAAAATGAATAGTAAGATTACTGGGGTGTCTAATTTTGAGTGGAAGCTTACAGGTGATTAATGCATTATGTTCCCTATTGAGAATAATAGTCTCAAGCTCCTCTAATCTATTTTTATTCAAGATTACTTTGAGAAACTTAGAATACTTAGGCATGTGAGCAAGAAAATCTATAAATGGAATATTGATGTGCACCTTCTTCAACATGTCAAAGAACTTGGAAAATTGTTTGTCTTGTTCTTATTTTCTAAGCCTTTAAGGAAAAAAGAATAGGTGGCTCATATGCCTTTAGAGTAGTTTCTTTGTTCTCTTTGGATTGAGCTTCATTTTTGCTTTCATTGCTCTCTTTGGATTCTTCTACACTTAGAAACTCAATGTTCTTATTAGATAAAAACTCTTTATATTCTTCTAACTCTTTTCCACTTCTTAAAATGATGGCCTTAACTTACTCCCTCAGATTTGTCTCTATGTTACCAGGCAAGGTTCCATGATAGTGTGTTGCTAATTTATTTATAATTAGGCCAACTTGAACTTCAAGATTATGAATAGATGAAGAGTGGGTTTTGAATATTAATTTTGAGTCTTTATACATTTGTTCAAACCTAGTCTTCAACTTGTATGTGGCATCCTCTTAACCATTGCTAGATAAATGAACTCTTATCTTGAGGTGAGGGATAATGTAAAACTTGAAATTTTAGATTTCCAAAACCTAATAGTTTTTATGGTCTAATTGGCCCTTGCTCTCCTGAATTCCTCTAAGAAAAATTAGGATGATTTCTCCATAAAGGGTTGTAAGTGTTACTATAAGGACTACCCTTATTTTACATATAATTCACACTTTCCATAGGGTTATTTTGCATGAGATTGCACTTCGTAGTTCTATGTCCTCCTTGTTATAACTCACAATAAGGAGGTACTGACGATGATATTGTATTAACATTCATCTTCCTCATCTCCTTAGTCAAGGCATCTAGTTTAACATTCACCATAATTAGCCTATCAACCTTCATTGTGCCAGTCTTCCTTGCCATCATAGCACATTCATTATTCCACAAGTGTTGAGCTATAATAACTTCCTCAAATAAATTAAAGACATTTTTTGTCGTCTTATTCAAGATAGGACCCCTACATACAACATCAATATTAAATTGTATTATAAGGTTAATGTCCTTGTAAAATGATTGTATCAAATGCCAAGAAAGAATAAGATATGAAAGATATGGCCATTAAAGATTTTGAATTTTTTCCAACTCTTATATAAGCTCTCATTATTCTTTCAATAAAAAGAATTAATTTCACTCCTAGTTTGCAATGCCTTTGAGGGAGGCAAATATTGGTTGAAGAATACTTGATACAATTCTTGCCAAGTGCTATTAGAATTAGGAGGTAATCCTCCAAGCCATTGTTCCACCTTATCCATTAATGAAAAAGAAAATAACATCATCTGAATAGCTTCTTGTAGTACTCCTTTTCATCTTAAGTATAGTACAATAATCCATGAATCTAGTATATGTGTAATTAGATCTTTCAAAGTTAAACCATGAAGTTGTGAGCTTTGAATCATCTGAATCATGGATGGTTTGATCTCAAAATTGTTAGTTATTATTGCTGGTAGAACAATTGAAGATTGGTCTCACTGCATCTTAATTAGTTCAAGGCACTCCTTCATTATCCAATGTTGTGGCTACTATTTTTAGAAAATAGGGTTTTGCACTAAGGTAGAATTTTGATTATTTTATTGCATGTCATCTCCCTCTATTTGCATTAGCACCATTTCCACCTTCTTGATTCATCCTTGATTTTTGCTCACGTCTTCTCCTATTAAAGCTTCCCTTAATTTTGAGATCGAGAGTAGCAAAATCTTTAGGTTGATTTTTAGGACTTAAGTATGATGCATAAACTACCTAGAAAAATAAAAGTTAATAATAAAAACAAAGAAAAATAAAAAGTGTTTAAATCAAATAATTCTAAGTTACTACTAATATCAAATAATCATCCTGGCAATGATGTTAAAAACTTAGTTAACAAATTTCACAAGCGTAGGGATAGTTCAAGTTGTAATGATCATATTAATCCCGGTAACAATATAAGAGTATGTGCTCTAACACGCCCATACACTATGTTGCATGACTATACTACATATCATGCCACCACATAGTTGATTTGCATACTCATAGGCTCCCTTAACATATAGCATGCCTGTGCATAATCTCAACATCCTTTCATTACTTGATTTGGTTTCATTGAAGTCCTTAATGTGTCCAAATCAACTTCTAACTACAATAACCTCGCAAAACATGGAAATTAACATTAAAAGAAACTAGAATTCACATAATGTAAGTCATTACAAAACTTACAACATCAATCATAAATGCCTAAGGATTATATTTCCTAATTTTATATAAATTATACATATTATTATTAATCAAACTAAAATTATATGCTTTAATAATTTTAATTATTTTATCTTTGAGCTGGAAAACAGTACTGAAGGCATAAGCTACTTTGTCTATTCTATCAAAACCCTTCAGTATTTGAAGTAATATAAGCAAAAATAAAATCAAGAGTTTTTCATATCTCTGAAAATATTTTTGCTACTATTTATATTGACATTAGCACGTCGACTCGACACCAATTTGTTCGCTGTCATTTTTTCTTGTTATAAGAATATGAAGGAATGATGAAGGGAATACTAGAAGTGCACCTAAGGACAACAGATAAGAGCTTTTACAACCCTACAGCCCAGCTAAGAGAAAAATGGATTCGCCACTCAGTATTACCCGAGAAATTATCTGGTTAAAGACTAGGCAAACTCAATCCCTCTCTTGGAACCAAATCCACTCATGGATAAGACATTTAGGTTCGAATATCGATGTCATTAGAAGTAGACTCTTTCATTTGGAGGCATCTCCATATTGCCCAGATGCTAGGCATTGTCAGCCTTACTATTTTGATACAATGCTTTCAAGATATATGTACCAAATTGAACCAACTACTACATATAAATGTAACAATATATATACATATAAGCACATAATAATAGTTTATAAGATGCATAAAAGTAAAAGACATATTATTACAAATTAATGATGGTGGCACACCATCCTAATAAATTACACGGTAATAATGCATGAATATGGTATAATGCAACAAATACAACATACATAACGTATACATATATAGCATGGAAAGAATGCATTCATGGTAAACCAACATGCCATGGAATAATCACACTTTATTCATCATGGCATAAGGCTACAAAGAATATCAAGCTAAATTACATAACATACTATAACATGGCATAATATGATACAATATAACTTGATGGCATATGATGTAATTTTATTACATCATTAAAGGGTATAAAAGATAAAGAATATGCACTTTATATGACATTTAACACAGAATATTTCAAAATAGAATATTCATTGCTTGATGATCAATCTAGAGAAATATGTCTTATTGTAATAGCTAAAAATGGTGACATGGACACGCGTGGAACCAACTTTGACTGCCAGAGGTCAAAATTTTTACTTATGCCAAAAGAGCCCTACAAACACGTTGATGCCTTAGAAGCACAAGTTAGTACTAAAAAAGAAAAGTTGAATGATTGAAATTGTTTGAGATTGACTTGAAATTAAGATTGAAATGGAGTTAATTGAAATTGAAATTCAAAATTGAGATTGAAATTTGAGATTGGATTGAAATTGAAGTTGAAATTAAGTATAAAATAAAGATTAAAGTTGAAATGAGTCTCCTGGACTTCAATTGAAATTAGAAAACGTATTGGAGGTGTTGATAATGGTGTTTGGTTGTTTAATAGAGGTAGAATCCAATGAATAAAGAGGTTAAATTTGATATTGGGGCCCACTCTTACCACAATTAACTGTAAAAACAGTAATTAGCGGGCCCATTTTATCCTCATCAGCAAAAAAAATGGCCATTAAAGGCTTCTAATATCATAGTTTAATTTGTTTAGATTTAAAAAAAAAATTAATTTGGTCCAAAATATTATTAAAATCCAATGTATTCCTATGGAAAAAAGTGAGGGTTTAATTTGGATAATTTCCGAAAAAATATATATACAAAGGTCCAATATCTACCTTAGGGTATAGTTGAGGGTCCAGTTTAAACACTTGAGCCATAAAATAGCTAAGCGGATAAGTAAAGAGCGAAAGATGGTGAACTAAAAAAAAAAGGAATAAATACACATATGGCGTCTAAATTTTTCCACTTTTTCTATTTTAGTGTTTAAATAATTAGGCGTCTGAATCTGCTAAAAATTTCTAAAATAGTGTCTCTAGTAGGTTTTACAGATTTAAGTGGTTATGTGTCCTATGTTAAATAGTAAATTGACTTAAATGTTCATCTTTTATATTAAACTTTATGTTCTTTTTTATTATAATATTTTTTAAAAAAATTATTAGAGATAAAAAAAAGTATTTTTTATTTATCAAACTAAAACAGAAAAATTTAATTTATTTTTTATTTTTAGTTTACAAATTATAGTGGTTGAATTTAATTTTTTATTCATGATTTTAGTCAAATTAAATTTTTATTTACTAAAAAATTATTTTTATTTTTTATTTTTTATTTTTTATTTTTAATTATAATAAATAAAATTTTATTTATTTTTTATTATTTTAGTTAAATTTTATTTTCTTTTCACTCTTTCAAATTTAATATTTTTATTTTTTATGATAATATTTCAATTTTATTTTTTATTTTGTTTTATTTTAATAATATTCTATATATTTTTTCAAATTTAATATATATGAGTGAAAAAAATTAAATTGAAAAAATAAAAAATTGAAATCTAATATAAAAAAAAGGCATTTAAGATAAAATATGTTGAATATTAGATTATAGCGGTTAAATCACAATAAATTGACTTGAATGCCCTGTTTTTATATTAGATTTTATTTTCTTATTTTTTCAATTTAAATTTCTTTTTTCACTCATATATATTAAATTTAAAAAAATGTAATTAATATTATTAAAATAAAGTAAAATAAAAAAATTGAAATATTATAGAAATATAAAATAAAATATAAATATTAAATTTGAAAGAGTGAAAAGAAAAATACAATTTAACTGAAATAAAATATAAATAAAATTTTATTTATCATAATTAAAAATAAAAAAATAATTTTTTAGTGAATAAAAATTTAAATTGACTAAAATCATGAATAAAAAAAATTAAATTTAACCACTATAATTAATAAAATAAAAATAAAAATAATATATAATATATAATTTTTTCAGTTTAGTTTGATAAATAAAAAATATTAGAATAAAAAAAAATAAAATTTAATATAAAATGAAGATATTTAAGTTAATTTACTACTTAAAATAGAACACATAAGCACTTTAACTCGTAAAATCTGTTATAGACACAATTTTAAAATTTTTGGCAGTTTTAGGTATCTAATTGTAAAAAAAAAAAAAAAATTTGTTGAAAAGTTTAGACCCTACACGTGTATTTATCAAAAAAAAAAAAAAACCTGCAGGAGAGTCGCTTTCAAAAGGTGTGGTGGTGGCATGTAAAGTATCTAATCTATGAAAATGAAAGCATCCGGCGCAATTTCAAGTTGTAACCGAGCGGTAAAAAATCTTGAAGGAGACGTGAAAATGGGAAAGAAAGAAAAGGGATAAAAAAAAAGGTTCAAAGTTGGAGTATTGGTTGAATGAGAAGGCCAAGAGGGGGTGGGGGTGGTGTTGGTATTTTCCTTCTTGTGTGTTGTGTGTAGCGTATAGAGTAATAGTACAAAGAACAGCAGCAGATGTAGCAGAGGAGGCAGTAGTGATGAGATTATTGGATCTTTAATCTCTTTTCTGACCAAACACTGCTATCCTTACGACTGCCATCATCATCATCAACAACAGGATCATCAACATCTCTTACCTTATAGGTCAAAGCAAGAATTCCTCTTCCCTATATTTACTCTTCTTTCATCACAGCCCCTACCTTCTTCTCTTCTCTTCTCTTTCCCTCCTGTCCCTCTCCATCCGAAAAAGAATATATATATATATAAGAAACTTGTACAGGAAATTTTTCTACATAACAACTTTTAGAAATTTGTTGTCTGCTCGGTTTTTGGGTTTTTGTGGACCAGTGGGTATTCTCTGTAGAATTATTCACATCAACGCATAGTCGTACGTATAGGAGAGGCCCAGTTACCGAAAGCTCAGCACATAAAATAACGAGAAGGGAAAATAAGAGATGGGTTAGGGTGCTAATAGAGCTGGAAGGCTTTGACTTGGTTTTCAGCTTTTTTAGGGAGGGGAGACGCAGAGGAGGGAGGGATTTTTCTTTTGTTTTTTTAGGTGCTGGAGTTTGGGGGCGTGTGATATGATGGGTGTGGAAATATTGAATGGCAGAGTATTTTGGAAGAGGCAGCAACAACAGAGGGAGATATCAGAGTGGTGGCAGCAGTTGCACAAGCAACAAGAAGAGATTAAGAAGAAGCAGAAGCAAAGACAGAGTAGTAAAGAAACAACAACCACCACCTACTGAAGAAAAGTGCTTGCTGCCCTTCTTTAAAAGCTGGAACAGAAAAAGCACAAGGGCCTGAGTCTGGATCCTCAAGGGAATAATCATCATCACCACCTTCACCATTATCAACATCAAGAAATAGTCCTAAATTCAAGACATGCACAAGAAGAAGGAGGGGGAGAAGGAGAACGACGACAACAAGATCATCATCATCAATCATCTAAGCAACAGTATTACAACCATCAACAATTTCCTTTTCTTCATCAGCATCAGTATCTCCAAACCTCACAACCCCAAGAAGATCAAAACCAGCATCTTTATCAAAGATTGGATTTGCCACAACTGCAAATCCCTTTGCACCTACCAAAAAAACGATCTTATTTCTCATCATCTTCTTCTTCAATCATCCAGGAGCAGAGCATCGAACATGCAAGAAAAATGGGAGAGAGCCAACACCAACCAACAAAATCGTCAAGATTGGGGACAAGAAACACAGGAGGCGAGATAGTGGAAGTTCAAGGAGGCCACATTGTCCGTTCAACTGGAAGAAAAGATCGTCACAGCAAAGTTTGCACTGCAAAAGGTCCCAGAGACCGCCGTGTTCGGCTCTCAGCCCATACTGCAATCCAGTTCTATGATGTTCAAGATCGCCTTGGCTATGACCGCCCCAGCAAGGCTGTAGATTGGCTAATCAATAAAGCCAAGGCTGCCATAGATGAGCTTGAGGAGCTCCCTGCATGGAATCCAACTACTGCTGTCGCCGCTGCCACCTCTGCAGCCAACACTAAAAACAGCACCAAACAGGGTCAGACAAGTGACGAGAGAGATTATCAACCTCACATGGAAGATCTTGATGTTATTGGTGGTTCTAGCAGTGGTAATACAAGAGCAGCAGCAGCAGCAGCAGCAACGACTACAACGACGCTGCGAAATAATGTTCAAAGCATGGAGCAGGAGCATCAACATTTAGCAGAAAATGCCAACAATAGTTCGAGTTTTCTGCCGCCGTCATTGGACTCAGATGCCATTGCAGATACAATTAAGTCTTTTTTTCCCGTGGGTGCAACAACAGAGACAGCGGTCTCATCTACGTCAATTCAATTTCAGAGCTACCCACCGGATTTGTTATCAAGAACCAGTAGCCAAAATCAAGATCTGCGATTGTCACTGCAGTCATTTCAAGAACCAATTCTTTTGCAGCATCACAATGGCAACCACCACCACCAGCGATCACATCATGCCCATGCTCAAAATGAACAGCAAATCTTGTTATCTGGAACTCCTGTCCATCATCATCTCGGATATGATGGGTCTTCTGCTGGGTGGTCTGAGAACCACCAACACCCCGAAGCAGAAATTACCAGAGTTCAGAGAATGGTTGCCTGGAATGCTGCTGGTGGTGCAGCTGGTACTGGTAGTGGTGGTACAAGTGGCAATGGTGGAGGATTTATCTTCAATCCGGTACTGTTGCAAACAGTGTCGCCGCCACCTCCAATATTGCAGCCGTTGTTCGGCCAAAACCAGTTTTTTTCTCAGAGGGGACCCCTTCAGTCCAGTAACACGCCTTCGATTCGTGCTTGGATAGATCCAGCAGCAATCACTGCCGATCATCATAATCAAATCTCACAAATTCATCATCAACAATCTGCCATATCAGGCACAGGATTTGGCGGATTCTCTGGGTTTCGAGTTCCAGCAAGAATTCAAGGCGAAGAAGAGGAGCATGATGGCATTCATAACAAGCCGTCCTCTGCTTCCTCTGATTCTCGCCGTTGATTTAGCCATAGAACAATCCAACAATCTCACCTCTAGTAGGTCCTACTCTTATTGCCTCAATTTTTCAAGTTCCACCCATTATCAAGATTCTGTCTTTCACTCAATATTTTTTGTTCCGTTTGTTATGTATGCAGGGAGGGCTTATTATTGTCTTCTGCTAGGAGACCAATTTAGAGCCAAGAAGACAGATTGAAGACTAGTTTGGAGGAGAGATTTTGGTCCATTTTGAGATGATTCAATGGCAAATATGATTGGAAGAGAAAGATCTGAGTGTGGATATTTCAGGTTTTTCGATTCCTGGTTTGTTTATCTTTTCTTTCAGTTGCTATTAGAGCTGCCTGTTAGCTATTTAGCTATTATCATCCTGTTCAAGTCTTTTGTTTCATTTCCATGTTGGAGTAAGCTTTCAAAGCTAAACTTTGCTTGATATTTGTTGAATTGACCATCATGTGGTTTTATGTGTGCTAATAGGCTTTTCTATGGTTAGGGATGTTTTATTAATTTATTTTCCATTTCTAGAGTGAACTGATAGAAGGCAGAACTAGTTTCCTTTTCTTTTAATGAAGGATAGGATGTTGTCATTTTCCCTTATTAGAGCAGACTTGGTTGGCATAATCTGGCATTATTTTTAACAACGTGAAGCAATCTTCAGATCAACGAATATAGAATTCTTGTAGCTGTCTTTGCCTCTCTTTAATTTGGTTTGGGCTGGTTGTTGCTTTCTTGTTTATCAAAAACAAAAATTTGGCTCTTTTCCTCCGTTTAGACATGGTCAATTTTTTTTCTTACGGATGTGAAAGACAGAGTTGCTCAAATTGTGATTGTTTTTGTTTGTTTTGCGTTTTGCTGATTTTTATTTTCTTGCCTAAACAACTTCCTAATTCTGCAAAAAGAATTGAGAGATGAACCAATGTTGAGCATCTCTATCATTGCTCAGATTTATGGGAGCATCTAACTGACCAGTCATTTTCTGTCAACAGTATAAGCTGTTGGCAATGGATTGGAATGGCAGCTAAAGAGAAAATTGAAGGATATGATTTAGCTTCTTTAGCATGGTCTTTGATAGCTCACCTACATAAGGGAAAGCAGATGAACACAGATTCTGAATACCCATTTGTTTTTTTTTTTCATCTTCCCATCCAAAATTTAATGCAGAAATATTATCAAGTTAGGAAGCACAACTCTCCAAACATAGAAAAATAAGAAATGGAGTTCTATGATAGAGTCTAATTAGAAAATGTTTTTAGGGTGTGTTTGGACGAAAAGTTTGTTAGTACCATGTTGAACATAATGTTGAAATGCTAAAACCTGAGGTTTTTAGTTGTAGAGAGAATTGTTTTCTATAATTGGCTGGCAGTAATTTATTCTAAACCATAATCCACCAACTGCTAATCACACTGGGCAATCGAAGCAAGCTTTTAGATATGTGGAGAATGGGAGTTAGAAAAACAAGTGCTGTAGGTTGCTTGGGTATGAAGATCAGGTAGTGAAGGAATCTAAAGGTCATCATCTGTGATTAGGGTAGTGTAGTGGATGAGGAAGTTTTAGATAAATTTAGAAGTACAGGCAGACGAGAGTGGGCCTAAGTGGAGAGCTACATCTGCAGGAGGAACCGTGAAATTGGAATGGGATGAACACAACCGAAGCTCAATTATGGAAGAATACACAGATGGATACCACCAAAATTATGGTACTTTGCCATCTGTATTCTGTCTTTGCTTTTTTTGGTCCCCCCACCATACCCTGGAAATCTCAAATGCTCCATAAAAATCTTTTATTTCAGCCTAGCTGGAATTTTCCTCCAAAGGAAAATCACTACAATTTTAAAAATGAAAAAGAAAAAATGAAACACATGGCTTCAATCTTGGATGGTGACATTTTGCTTTTGTGCTGGCTGCTGCTGCTTCTTTATACCTGTCCAAAAAGCATAATAGATTCGATAATACATTAGTTTAATTAGCCTTTGAAGAATTGAGCTTCAACTTGGGAAACTACAGGACACAAGTTCAGCAGCTTATTAAATTCTTTTAGCATCCTACCAAAGTGAAAATAAGATAAAGGGTTGGCGCAGTTACCGGTGCGCATGAGTATAATATGCCAATTAACGAATGCTTAAAATAGTGATTTTGCAGAGAAATGCACAGTTCAATAGGTTTAAGGACGAATTAGTGAGATAATTTATTCATAATGGTACAACTGAGTCGAGTGTCATTGCATGTTTAGACATCGTTAACAAGGATTAAAAAGTGACAAAATGACGGTTAAGACTTTTCTCCGTTGTGGTTTGGTGCTCGGTGCATCAATTTTGACCCTTCGATTTATGTTTCCAGTGTTGAAGGGTAACTAAGCGATTTTCTCATGATGGAATATTCCAAGTTATGCTCTAGCATTGACTCAGTGCGTCAATTTTGACCCTTCGATTTATGTTTGAAGGCATAAACTAAGCGATTTTCTCATTATGGAATATTCCGAGTTATGCTAATTGTTTTTTGGGTCTAGCATTGAAGGCATTAAAACTCAAACCTATAATATCTGCCTAGCAAGCAAGTAATTGAAATGCATTTAGCATGATTTACAAATATATAATGACAACCAAATCAAGTCAAAATACTCGGTCTTTTGTCTTATTTGCACAGAAAATTATATAATACATCCGCTCTATGACTTGATTATGGTGGGACAAACCAACACAATGCCAAACTCAAACCACTCTCAAAAAAATTAAAACCGGAGCACAAGATAAAAATCTTCTTAGTTCATATTTCATAAGCTATAAACTTTCAACTCGGAATTGTTGCATGAGATGAGCTAACAACTGCAGCATTAGCTTCTTCGACAGCTTGAGAATCAATTGCTGGATCTAAGGATTTTTTGGTCTTAGCACCTCCCTTTCCATTCGATGAAGTAGGCTTATTTAAGAGTGTTACTCTCAGTTCTGGTTTACTCGCTTGCATGCTGTGGCAATTCTTTGAGTAATTAGACTGAGCGTGAACACGAATCTCCCATGGGCGAGCAGCAATCCAACGCTCTTTCCAGCTCCAACCCCAATTTTCCTTGCCAATACTGTAATAAGCCTGGCCAAGGTACTGTGTAGGATTTGCTCTCCACTGTAAATCAAAGTACACAAACACTCAATTCTAACGAACTCTAAGGTTTGGAATAAGAAAATGCAAACGATTCTCAGTAAACCTGATGAGAGAAAGCATATGCCATTGCTCGTTCACGCTTAACAGCTGCTTCTTCTCTCTGATGAATCCTAGAAAGGACTTCTTCCATGGTTTCAGAGCCACCGTTCCACTCCACCTGATAAAAGCAACTTAAAACTACCAATAAGACTTATCCAAGAAATTTTCACTTTCCAATGTGCATCTGAAATTATTCTTGTTCTCCCAAAAGCTTAGATTGTAAATTAAGATGCTAAGATCTTAATATTTGGTTGGTAAACTAATGCAATAGATGAAATATTGAAAAATCAAGTATTCATGTGTACTCTCTTTCAAATATAGGCCCACAACCATGTGCCGTTTCCATTATGCTTTTAACAATAGTCAGTTGAGTATCTGGCAAACTGGAAGTCAGTTAAAAGGGCATTGAACTTGCAGGCCCCACCAATATTATCTTTCACTTCAATTCGACAACCCCACAAAAATTGATTTCCATTAGTGACACGTGAAAGAGGTAATAGATGTGTAAGGAAGACAGATATTACAACGATGCGCAAACAATTTGTCTAAGCAAAATAAAAGCATTGTCAGTTAACTAGAAAACATTTCCCACTTGTATGAAAAGCAATATAGCCAAACAACTACTAGGCTATACAGAACATGGGTCATGGCTTTTGATTACACCAACCATCTATTGAAGACTCATTGTCTTTTGATATAACTTGCTTTGGTATGAATAGAAGAAATCCGAGGTTTTTAGAAAGTGCAAAAACCACAAGTTTCATAGCATCGTAAGGCTATCTTTTGAAGACTTGCGTATACAGAAAAGTATGTTGGTGTCAAATGCAAAATCCGGTCATTGTTAAAATTCTAAAATGAGATGATGCCCTATCTCTCGTGATATTCAAGCATCCACTCATAAAAGATCAAGTCATGAGAGACATCCTTTAGTGAAACCCTGATGATGTTTTACTAAAAAAAGGCTCCCATGAAGTGCCAAAGATTAAGATTGCCCAAGTTTGGAAGCATAGTACTTCATATTTAATAAATTAGATAATGGAAGCTATAATGCCAAGCAGGTAACAATCATTAGTACCTCCAACTCTTGAAGCTTGGCCTCAAGTTTTAACTGATTTTCTAATTTCTTTTGTTTCATCCGTCCTTCTGTGACCATATGGTGTCTGCGAGCTTGAATCTGAGCTTGTATATAGCTCCATGAATGTATGTGACTCAATGTGCTTGAAGCTTGCTTTTGAGTATCATTGCCTTGAATCAGCACGTTAAATCTTACTGCTCCTCTGATACGTCGCAGTGATTTTCTTGCCTGAAAAAAGTAATCAAAGCAGACTCGTTTGTCCAAAATTCTGTCATAAGTAATGGAAAATGAAAAGGCCATTTTAAATAAATAACATCTACAAATTTTGATTTCAAGAGGGTTTGAGCTATTCTTTTTTGTAGTGTTCAATGATCCTTATTAAAACGATGTACAGTTGATTGTTCACTAAAATGATTGTTAGCGTGCAAAATTTAGAAGATAGGGAAGGCATGTATGGTTAGATTCCATTTGTATTTTGGCTAAAATCTGTCATTTTAACAAACCTAGGCATGCATGGCTCACGCCTGGAGAGGCTTAATTGTATTATGGTTTTGGTGCTATCTCCATTGATGGTCTCATTGCTTGCTTTATTTGGCTACATAATACCACTTTATTCTAATGAGTTATAGAGCTACTAGGCCAGAAACTTCTCAAACTCAAACTTTACCTCAATAGTTAGGCATCAAGGTATTAAGTTAAGGGAAAAGCTGCATGTCTCTGCCCGAGACATGCACGGTGGGTCTCGGGCAGAGACAATTACATATTTACCCTCGGAGAAAAAAAAAATTTTAAGGGTAAAAAGGTAATTTTACATGTAAAATTACATTTTAACCCCCTAATTATACTGCTCCTGTAAAATGGAGGGACCAAACCGGTAATTTTCTCGATCCGAGACAATCTCGGACCGAGATACCTATCATCACCCTTAAGTTAATGTGTAGGATCCGCTCAAGGATCTATGAGATACTTCAAATATGCACATATACAAGCGAAGTTCTTTTTAGGTGATTAAACATATATTTTTTGGGATTTGCATGCACGTTGGTTCGAACTTGCAAGAGGCCCAAATACTTCGAATTGATTAGATTGAAAATAGATATGCAACTTTGCAACATTTTGCACCGGCATGCATAATGTATAAGGGTCAATTAGTATTTGCCCCTTTCTGATTTAATATATTACACTACTTATCCCTAACATTTAAAAATTATAATCTTTCATCTCTTTTTAGAGTATTATACTACTTAACCTTTTTGTTTTACCATATTATACTACTTGTTCCTTCCATTTAAAATTTATATTTTTTCCTCCTTTTATTTTGTAAAATTATACTATTTACCATTCCGCCAAATTTTCCATCAAAATTACTGTTCACTATATAAAATTATCAAGTAAATACTATTTGCCCTCTTTATTTGTATATATTATATTGTATGCCCCATCTATTTGTATATATTATACTATTTGTCTTCTAATAATTACAAAATATATTGTATTATTAAACTAATGTTTGATAAAATTTATGTTAAATTTATCATTAATTAATTATAAAATGATAATTATGTATTTTAATAAAAATATAAAATATCTAATTTTAACTTTAATCTAATTAAAATTTTATTTAAATAAAAATTAATTACTCTTATTTTTAAAATATGTTTGCTTAAATATTAATTTAAAATATTTATGTTATATAAAAAATTAACCAAGTAAATTCTCTTTTTAACTATAAAATATAATTTTTTATTTAAATTGTTAGTTTAAATTATTTGGTATATAAATTATATTTATGAAATAAACATAATAATTTTAAATAATTTAATCATATACCAAATAATTAAACTAACAATTTAAATAAAAAATTAGATTTCAGAATCGAAAAAAGAATTTACTTTATTAAGTTCTTTATGCAACATATATATATAAGTTAATATTTTAGTAGAGATATTTCAAGATTAATAATAATTAATTAATATTTAATTAAAGTTTTAATTATATTAAAATTAAAATTTGGCATTTTATATTTTTATTTAAATGATATGATTATCATTTTATAGTTAAATTTCAACAAGAAGTTAGTTTATTAATAAAAATATATAATTTCTAAATATTATGGGATAAATAGTATAAAATAGTCAAAAAAAAAAAGAGGGAAATAGTATTTGCCTGATAATTTTATGTCAGTTAATGGTAATTTTGATGAAATATTTGACAGAAGAGTCAAATAGTGTAATTTTACAAAATAAAAGGGGAAAAGAATATAAATTTCAAAGTCAATAGACCAGTAGTACAATATGATAAAATAGAGGGAGTTAATAGTAATTTACTATACTACTTACCTATTTTGAAATTATATAACCTCTTTATTAACAAAATAATAATAATAATAATAAAAAAAAAACATCCCACTTTTTTTTTTAAGAGATTTAACATCCCTCTCAATTAATTACATTCATATATATGGTTTGTATTTTGATAATTTTTTTGATATATTAAAAATTAAAGCATGTATTATATTAATATTATTAGAATTATTGATGATTTGTCATTTTATTATATAATATGATGTTCTTTAATATATTATTGTTTCATGTATAAGGTCTTTTTATTTTCAAATAGTACATCAATTGTTGAAGAAATTTTATTGATAACCTGCTATATACACTTTTATTGTCATTGTTTTTTACAGGTTGCCACACCTAATTGGTGCAAAAAATAGTTAAAATACTAAATTATCAAATTTTAAAAGTTAAAATACTAAAAATGTCTTTATCTCATAATTAAAGTAACATTTAATGTAGAAAGTAATTATTTTTTTGATAGGAATGTAGAAAGTAATTATTATTTACTCCTTTTATTTGACTATATCTTTTTTTTTTTTTTTGAGATCGACTATATCATATTATTTATACACTAATATTTGAAAAACATTTTTTTTTTTATCATTGTACTCATTTTTTATTTAAATTTATGTTAAAATTATCATTAATTAACGACGAAATGGCAGTCATATCTTTTAATAAAATATGATATATTTAATTCTAACTTTATTCTATTTAAAATTTTAATTAATTACTAAATAATTGCTATTAATTTTCAAATATTTATATTTAAATATTAATTTAAAATATTTATTTTTCATTAATTAAGTAAATTCTTTTTTTAACTTTAAAATTTAAATTTTTTAGTTTATTTTTTAGTTTAAGTTGATGGGTATATAAATTAAACTACATAAAATTATTTTTTTCATGATTGAATCATTTTTTAACTAAAGAATATGTTGATTATTTTGTAGCTATTTAAAAATAATTTTAATGAAAAAATTTGACAAAAAGAACATAAAGTATAATAGTACAAAAATATGATTTTTAAATTTTAGGGCAAGTAGTACAATATGATAAAATAAAGAGATGAATAGTAAGTATCTCTATATATTTTGTATTTTATTGAGGGTTCAATTGTCATTTTATAGTGAATTAAAGTTAATTCCAACTAAAATATGCATTAATAAAGAGTCATTCTTCAGTAAAAATTTGTATATTTGTATAAATGTAATTAAAAACCATTAGATTAATACTTATTTAATTATAGTCATCGATACATATTATAAGTATTGATACATAAGAATAATTAATGATTGTAATTAAATAAAGATTAATATAATGGCTCTAATTTCATTTGTATAAATACAAATATTTATAGCATAGCAAAAGCCATTAATAAATATTATAATATTATAAAAATAAAAAAAAAATTAAATATTAAGGAGCAAATAATGTAACAGGGTAAAATAGAGGTTACAAATAGTAACTAACCCAATATATAATCCACAGGGCATTCCGGCCCCCGGCCTGAGTGGTCTTGAGGAGCCCAATGAATCCCATTTTAAAGTGATTTTGTGGATCCATAAGTGTTTCCATAAAATAATAACAGTATAAATTAGGTAAGTGACACAACTATAAAGATTAATGCAGTCAATTATATCTTTTGTAAAATCTGGTTGGCTATCTCTCAGTTTACTCTATGATTCTTCCTATTGATTTATGCCATGTAGGAAGGGCTTGTGCAATATTGCAGTTGGATTTGGAAAAGGAACTGATTGTCATCTTGAATGTGCTCTTTCCAAGACTCGGTTGACTTAACTGA
The DNA here is from genome assembly GCA_949673435.1 of Macaranga tanarius. Taxonomy (NCBI): domain Eukaryota; kingdom Viridiplantae; phylum Streptophyta; class Magnoliopsida; order Malpighiales; family Euphorbiaceae; genus Macaranga; species Macaranga tanarius. Next base: position 5,445 of record CATIWO010746084.1, on the reverse strand, counting down.
GACAAGAGATTTATTACCTAAAATAGAAATCAATCGATTTTAGTTTACTATACCAATGTTTGTCTCACTAGGAGTAGGGGTGGCCACGGGCCGGTTTCGGCTCCGGAACTGAACCGGAACTGGACCGGTCAAATCTGAAACTGGAACCGATCAAATCCGAAACCGGGCTGAACTGACTTTGAACCGAGGGAGGGATCGGTTCCACCCTTCTGGAACTGTGAACCGGAAGTTCCGGTTCAGAACCGGCCGATTTTAGTTCAGTTTATGAAAAAATTATGTCAAAAATTTAAAAAATGCAAGTTACAACTTCTTATAAAATTCTACATAATTTTCTCTTACTCTTGGTATATTTTATTTTCTAAAATAACACAACTTTTTTACAGTGTGTAGAAACCGAACCGGAAAAACCGGAACCATGAACTAGAACCTGCCGGTTTGGAACCGGCCCAGAACCGGAGTTAAGCCGATTCCGGTTTGATTCCACCTTAGGTCGAACTGTGAACCGGCGGTTTCGAATCGGAACCGGCTGGTTCATGAACCGTGGCCACCCCTAACTAGGAGAGTAAATGTTCATACAAACCCTAGGACTCAAAGGTCTCAGGATTGATCCCTAGTCGTGTAAAAGTCAAAGATTATATGTGTTTACTTACCTCGCTAGTTTATATCTATATAAAATGATCATGATGTATATATATAGTCTATAATCAAGTTGTCCTCGAAACGACCAGGCTACAAAAATCTTGAAGAGTTCAAGTGTTAACTATCCCAAAGAAGTTTCTATACAAAATGTTTTACACAGACATTGCCAAACAAGGGTAAAGAACTTTAGATGCAAGCTGCATCTGAAGTTCTTTAATCGAGTCAGGCCTACTAGTGAGCTATCCAGGATTGACTCGAAAAAAACTCGAAATCGACTCAATTATTATCAAATCGAGCTCGATCTTGAGCTACTCGAGTAGACTGTCGAGTCAAGCTCAAGCTCCTCAATACTTGACTCGATAGGCTCGCGAGCTTAATCGAGTTTATGTATATTTACCTTTTTACCATTTTATTTTAATATAATTGTAAAAATATCTTATCAAACCGAGTCGAGTTCAAACTCGAGTCGAGTTCAAACTCGAGTCGAGTTCAAACTCGAGTCGAGTTAAAACTCGAGTCGAGTTCAAACTCGAGTCGAGTTCATACTCGAGTCGAGTTCAAACTCAAGTCGAGTTCATACTCGAGTCGAGTTCATACTCGAGTCAAGTTCAAACTCGAGTTGAGTTTAAATATTTAAAAATGTACATATTTAAATTCTAAATGATTAATCGAGTCGAGTCGAGTCGAACTCAAGTATAAGAATTATTTAATCGAGTCGAGTTCAAATTTTAAAAATGAAGCTCGATCGAGATCGAGTCAAGTTTCGAGTTTCAAGTTTTCAAATTGAGTCTGACACTGTGTCAACTCGACTCGGCTCAATTACACCCTTAGATGCAACAAGCAAAAAGAATACATCTTCCACTAGAAATCATGATTGAGAGGTGTGCTTAATTAATTTAATTTAAATCCTAAACTATAGAATATGAAAGGAGATTCCATCATGAACATTAGCTTAATAACAGTTGCTTTGTTTGTTTTTCTTTTGCTATTCTGATTTGTAAGGATAAGTTCATCCCAATCTTTGGCTCGATGTACAGTCAATTGAATATGAATTAGCCTGATCCTAAAGCACCTGACTCTTGCAATTAATACTCTGATGTCACATCAAAATGCAAGAAATGATATTAAACACATTTGCCAAGAAAATTAACTAATCCTAGGTCAAATATTATCAGAATTTTCTACCTATTTGGAGCAGAACACTATTTGACATTGTTTTATCCCCTTAAATGAAGCAGGGACATGATATGGCATTGTATCACTAGTTAAATGCATTGCACGACCGATGAAACATACCATAAATGTTCGGAAAGCAGTCTGAATCCTGATAGCTGCTTTATGTTCGGCTGACATTCCAGGAGACACATCAGGAATACCATTGCTTCTCTGTGCCTCTCCATTGGCAGGAGTGTCTGACTCTACCTGAGTGTTGGAACTTACGTCACACCCATTTGATTTTTCGGTTGTGGAATGTATCTGTCTCACATAGATTCTAGAGAAAATTATACCAAGACGGGAATAACACTGCAAGATTGTTCGATCTTACAAAAATCTGATAATATACCTTTACTTTCTTGGACCTATCCTCCTTCGCTTTCCGCAAGCAAATTATAGACCTGAACCAATCTCCTGAACCCATTTGGTACAGATCAAGATGCTGATGTTTAGTGCAATGACCAATAAAAACCACGCCGCAAGAAAAAAAATGTCCACACTTATCAGAATGCTGTTCATTTTCAAGACAAAATCAAAGAAACACTTGAACGAAGATGTGTTTGATATGACAGCTAAGGCTCAATCTGCATGCCTAGAATTGGACAATAACATAAGCAAGAGATGTAGTGCTCCTAATGGATGCTTTCCTTGTCGCAAGAACATTAATTAATCACAACCTGAGCCATCAGGAGACTAATATAAACAATCATAGAGCCATATGGGCCATGACCACAAGTACGAGTTGAATCACAATTTAGATAAACATTTAGCTTTTGGCACTATTTGACATAAATCATGCTTAAAAATCAATTCGTTATACTAAAATATAATCCAATTAATATGTTTTTTTCACCTTCAATTAGTCGGTCAGGAACTAAAAAAAAAAACTTATCTTGATATGAAGACACAATACATGTAACAGAAAAAAAAAAAAAAAAAAGTGACATTGCGATAACAGGAAAATGAAAAAAAAAATGTAAACAAATTCAAAGATGATGAGGAGACATACCAGAGCAGAAGCAACACTGGCACATGTTCTTGAGTACGGGTGGTGGTGGTGGTGTGATTAGTAGCATTTGAAGTGTAATATAAGAAAAGGCAAACAGAATGGGAGAGAGGGGAATGCATGTATCAACGCTTCATAACTGACAACTCAACTAAATTGAAGCTGGTGTTTGATCTTATGGAAGTTGAACCATCAACTACAAAGAAAAAGCCTGGCATCACCGTCCTACCTACTTTGCATTTCCCATTTCTTTCATAATCTTGAAAAATGGGCTGGGCAGACTGGGCCGGCCGGTTGGTCACGGGTTCATAATATTAAAAAAATGTGGTCCCGGCGGGGCTCGAACCCGCGACCTTCGGCTCATAAGACCAACGCTCTAACCAACTGAGCTACGGGACCAAGATGTTAATGTGAATAAATGGCAAAATAAGTTTTAAGACAAGTAGCAAGCATAAGACTTGAACGAAGTAACACATTTTCACAAACAATATATTAATCAATTAATAAATTATTAATTTATAAAAAATTAAATTTTATATATAATATATGCTTTTTAATAAAAATTTATAATTGTTTTATTATTTTTAAATATTTTATATGTTATTTCATTTTATATATACATAATCACAGGAAAAACTATATTCAAGTAAATAAAATAATAATACAACACATCAATTGCAGTTAAAAATATTTGACTCGTATTTAAAAAATACCATAATTATATTTAGACCATCCTAAAATATCATTTAGAAGAGTGTACTAATTAATTGAATATTATATTATTAAAATTTTACTATAAATTTTTAAAAATAAATACAAATTCAAACAAAAAAAATAAAATCTTATTCGAAAGAAAATTTTCATTGCTAAAAAAAATAACTAACAATGATCAAAATTTCTCTATTCTTATGCTATGAAGTTATATAAACAATTTAATATCAACGTTGACGAGGAAATGTATCTGATCCAACAAAAAGGATATACATTAAGGATAGAAAAAGTTAAGATGATTTTGTTTTAGATAATATTAAGATGATATTTGTTATATTGAGAAATATCAATTGATTGGTAATGCAAATACCTCAACCAATTCTTTTCATCCAAAGTATCTTTAATAGTTTATCAAATTGTAAAATAACACAAAAATTTGATGCATAAATAAAAAATATCTTTATCAAACATAATATTAAAACAACATTATGTATATATATATGACAATAGCTCATCTGCCTTAAAAAACAATCTATATATCCATGTATACAACCTTTTTATATGCTAGACATCCTTTATACATTTAAGATATTTTATACCACAATTAAGTATTGAAAATTAAATATTAAAAATATATTTATATAGAAAGGTTGTAAATAGGTTTATGCCTTATTTAGAAGGTGTTTGGCTAAGCTGTTAGGATGCAGCTGTTAGCTGTTCAACTCCCAACAGCTACTAAAACATGTTTGATAAACTTTTTTTAGTAGTAGCTGATAGCTGTTAAGATACCTATCAGCAACAGTTCGTATCAGCTTCAAATTGGAGCTTTTCATAAATAGCTACGCTACTTTTTTTATAATAAAATATAATTACAAGATGATCCTCGTTTTCTTTAAACCCTATTTCATTTATTAAACTAACGTTCAAAAATAAATCTCACGGCAAATCAAAAAACAACCATCACGAAAAAAAAATTTTGTTATTTTTTTTTTTTTAATTTTCACATCATCTTGGCTTGAAGATACTGAATTATCAAGGTTAGTAAATTTAATTGTTTATATGTTACTTATAATCTTTGTGTTTATAATATTTTTTTTTTCTTATTGGGTTTTCTTTACTTATAATCTTTGTGTTCATAATTGTTATTTGTTTTTTTTCTTCTTATTGGCCATGCTCTTTCAGTAATTTGCAACTAAAAATCTCTCAAATTGTTGGACATGTATTTAATGCTAATTAACTGATGATTGCTCTTAAAGTACTGAGACGTTACTTGGTATGATTTTTATGCGCATCATCCATTATTATTCTAACAAGAGTTTCTGCTCGCATGCTAACTAGTTATAGGAGATATGAACATGAAAGCTTCTGAGTTGCTCTAATTAATTAGATAGGCCTAATCACTTCTGACATCATCTGAACAGCAACCGAAATTTCTACATCCAAAAACACCATCCTTAACTTTGTGGTATGATGGCTATTTTTAGTTTTGCTTAATATTATTATTTTTTTTTTGTTTCTTGTTTGATTGCTGTTTTTTTTCATTACATGCACTCTATAAAACTTGATCAATTATAATTTTTTGAAAAAAGAAAAAAAAATGATATGAGGGTATTGCATGATCAATGCAAATTTTTGAACTATAAATGCATCAAACAAAGAAAATTTTACATGCATGGAGAAGCTAGTAGTACACTAACTTGTAGATTTTACCATTGATATGGATGTAAGTTCAATTTAATTTGCTTGTCAAATGGATCAACACCTTAAAAAAACTTCATAAATTATCGTTAGGCTAGTGAGTTCAGTTCACTACATTGGTACTTGGTAGTATTGGCTTATGACCCTGTTAAACTAAATTATTTTTAATATATATA
>CATIWO010745959.1:0-18690 GCA_949673435.1 Macaranga tanarius | reverse complement strand
AAAATAATTAATAACAACTAACTTTTCTATATTAAATGTATATAACTATTTATATAATTTATACTTTAAAATAAAATAAATATTATTTTAAATTATAATTAACAATTAAATAATTATAACAATTATATATATATATATATATATAATATTCTTAAAAATTTATACCAACAAGATTTATATTTTTAAATTAATTTTCATATAATTTTTATTAATAATTTTAATAATTAATAAATTAAAGATAGTAAATTATTATTTATTATTATGTATTTTTTAAATAATTTATGTAATTAAAAAATATTATAAAAATATATTAAATTATATTTAAAAATAATCTATACCCTTAATGGTCATTTAACATACTAACAGCAACAGCTAATGAAATTTCACAAAACAGTTCATATTTATCAGCTGTCAGCTATCAGCTGATATAAACAGTTTAACTAAACAGGCCCTAAGTGAAGTTGCGATTGATTTTTTTTTTTTTATCTTTTTAAATTTGCTATAATTGATATATTATAAATCAATCTGAAATATTTTTAAATTAAAATTAATGAATAGTGATATCGCCTTAATATTTATCAATTCTAATCTTACTTCAACTTTTAAAATTTAATTTTACTTTTTTTATATTATCGTTGAAAAAAAAAATGATTTGTTCTTGTCCCTAACGTCGACGCCTAAACAATGATCAATGTCTCCTAATTGTCCCAACATTCTGATTCATTATCATTAATTACCCAGCAACGTTTGGTCGTATAAAAGGAACCCCTGTTTAATGTGGTCACACTGGCTTTTATAAATGGGGCTTGACAATTTTGTTTTAAAATTATAATTTATTCAAAATAAAAAAATAAAAAGTAATTTATACACATACATTCATAATTAATATTATGTAATTTATATTATTCCTTTACAATAAAATAGTATAATTAAAAAAATTAATAATATTTTATAATTTAGAACAAATAAGAAAATAAAATGACTTATCAGTTTTAGAACTTCAAAATTAAATCAACAGTTTTTAATAATTGAATATCAAATCTACTCATAGATTATATATATATATATAGCTCATGAATTTATTTGATTTACTGAAGTTTTATGAATAAAAAAAATGTATATACTAAAAAAAAAAGGGTAATACTAGCTTGGCATCACTTTCAGCATTTGTTTGCCTTAGATTACACTCAATTAGAGAGAGAGGAGGCAGGTGATGTATTTGGATAAATAATAGACCAAATTAAAATAATAATAATAATAATTAATCATATAATAATAGTAATAATAAATCAAGAAATGATATAGACTAGATTAAGCACCAAAACCTTAAACTTATCAAAATTTGTTGGGCATCTTTTAATTGGACCTGTTTTTATTTTGGTTAACTTTCCACATCACGGTTCCTCAACAACAGCAACAACAACAAACGAGTGGTGATTATATTTTTATTTTATTTATTGGTCATGTGTTGTACAGTAGTTTTTTTTTTTTTTTTTTTTGCTTTTACTTAAACCAAATATCAATATAATTTTCTTCTTTTTTTACTCCATCAGTACAAAAAAAACTCTGCAGCCTGCAGGGTCTACAACAGTCAACATCGTTTACTTTTTTTTCCTCATTTCACATATATTGTACTGCACTGTACCGTACCAGATGCTTAAAAATTAAATTCATCGGATTAATTTTACTTTTTCTATAATAAAAAATATATCATTATTAAAAATACTTATTTTTACCATTCGTTTAAAAATAATAAATTCAATTGATAGTGTTGAATGATGATTTTTACAGACAAAAATACCAATTAAATGTTATCTAATTAGTAATAATAATAATTTGATAACTGATTAAATTATTTATTAAAATAAAAAAAATTAATGAAAAAGCTGAGATTAGAAAAATCAAAATCGTACATGATTCTTTATAAAACCTTAAGATGAACAAAAGCAATAGTAAAAGGAAGAGAGAGAGTAGCATCAAAAATAAATATGGGTTAAAAAAACTTAAATATAACTTTAAAATATTAGAACTATGAATATTAGGCTTTTCCTTCAATTAGTACATGTGCTGCTGATGTGCAATCTATTTAAAAAGTCTAAAGATCACCCACACACACAGTCATGAGTCATCCTTAAACCTAAGACTGCACTTTCATTTTTCTTTCCATAAAATAAAAACGAGAATCTGCACTTTAAATTTAAGGTTGTTTATGAAAACAAAAACTAATTATTCGAAAATATTAACTATTTATCATCCTCCCTTATTTATTTACTTTAATTATTTTATCCAAATATAAAACTATTGTAATCTATAAAACTATTTTACTTATTTATTGTGCGTGTGTTTTGTATAATTCGTAAAAACAAGTTAATTTTATTTTGTATATTATTATTTAGAAATTAAAATTAAAATAATAAAACATTACTATTTCGAATTAATAATAAAAAAATAAGACATAATTTAACTAAAGCTTAAAAAATAAGGAAAAAATACACCAATTAGATGAGGTGTAAGGCAAAGGGAAGTAACATGTGTAAGTCGTAAGTAGTGTTACAGCTTTTAATTAGACCAACAAACAAACCACACAAAATCGTTGCCGACTACTCCTCAACTTCCAACAATTTTTTCTATTTGCCCTTTTCCCATTTCCGTATATATAATAAAACTAAAAAAAAAAATGATCCTAATCATAGTTTAAAAATCATTAACCATGGTTACTTTTTTAATCCTACTCTCTACTTAACCATGGTCCAGTTAATGAAAGTTAGACTCATCTGAAGCAGCAAACAAGGAACAACAATAACAACAGCAAACCCATTCCTCTTCTTTTGGTTATGTTTTCCCATTCCTTTTTGTTTGTGAAGTTGAATCCATAGTTTGCTTTCTGGGAAAATTTGTTCCTCAACTGCAACTGTCACTTTCTTGGGAAAATTTATATACCTTATATTTTCTTCTTAGCCCCAGCTGTTGTCTCTTCATGATCTTACTTTGCTTGGTTTAACTGGTGTGTATAATTAGCCTTTCAATTCCTTTTCTCTTTGCATTAATTTTACTTTTTTTTCCCTTTCTGTAGCTTAGTTTCAGTGTTCTCTCAAGATCTGAAATTTTGTAATACTGTGTTATTGTATAAGAAAAGCCATATGGGGGGATTTTATTTTGCTTTAAGGCATTGTTAGATTTGATTTTACTCTCTAGCTAAACCAACCCATGTTTCTTTTTCTCATATTTTGGGCATTTAGTTGTCAAAGGATTTGATTTTTTTTTTTTTAGTATTAAAAATTGAGTCTTTTTGGTTTAGTGGGTATTTTTATATATATATATATATTTTCAAATTGGGTGTTCATAGAAGATGAAGTTTGAGATAGGCATGGGAGGAGTTGGGGCATGCAATGATGAAGATAGGGCTATGGTTGAGACTGTTTTGGGTAAAAAAGCTTTTGATTTCTTGATATCCAACTCAGTCTCAAATGAGAATATGTTAATGGCTATAGGCAGTGATGAGAATTTGCAAAACAAGCTTTCTGATTTAGTAGACCGCCCTAACGCTTCAAATTTCAGTTGGAATTATGCTATTTTTTGGCAGATTTCTTGCTCAAAATCTGGTGATTGGGTTCTTGGTTGGGGAGATGGGTCCTGCAGGGAGCCAAAAGCAGGGGAAGAATTTGAAGCAACCAGAATTCTCAATTTACGCCTTGAGGACGGGACCCAACAGAGGATGAGAAAAAGAGTTCTGCAGACGCTGCATACATTGTCTGGTGAATCAGATGAGGAAAATTATGCTTTGGGATTGGATAGGGTTACTGATATTGAGATGTTCTTTTTAGCATCTATGTATTTCTCTTTTCCTCGTGGAGAAGGCGGTCCGGGCAAATGTTTTGCTTCTGGGAAGCATGTTTGGATCCCTGATGCCTTTAAGTCAGGTTCTGATTACTGTGTGAGGTCTTATCTTGCAAAGTCTGCTGGAATTAAGACTATTGTGTTGGTGGCTTCTGATGTAGGTGTTGCTGAATTGGGGTCAGTGAGATCCATTCCTGAGAGTTTTGAGATGGTTCAGTCAATAAGGTCAGCCTTTTCAACTCATAATTCGGTTATTAGGGCTAAATCATTGGTGCCAACAACACCACCAGCACCAGCACCGCCACTGGTCAACGAGAAGAACGATGAAAATTCACTTTTTTCAAATGTGGGGATCGTGGAAAGGGTTGAAAGCATTCCCAAAATTTTCGGGCAGGATTTGAACAATTCAACTCATGGCCATGGACATGGTTTTAGGGAGAAGTTAGCAGTTAGGAAGATGGAAGAAAGGCCTTCATGGAATGTCTATCAAAATGGTAATAGACATGCATTACCTGATACTACTCGAAATGGCCTTCATGGCTCAAGTTGGGCACATGGTTTTAGCTTGAAACAAGGGACTCCAGCAGAGGTTTATGGTCCACAGACCACAACAAGCAATCTGCAAGAGCTTGTTAATGGGTCTAGGGAGGGTTATAGGCCGAAGCAGTACCAGCCACAAAAGCAGGTGCAAATGCAAATTGATTTTTCAGGGGCTACTTCAGGGCTTTCTGTTATTGGACGGCCTGTTACTGTGGAATCAGAGCACTCAGATGTTGAAGCTTCATGTAAAGAAGAGCGGGTTGGTAATACCAATGATGATAGGAGGCCTCGTAAAAGAGGCAGGAAGCCAGCAAATGGAAGAGAAGAGCCCCTCAATCATGTTGAGGCAGAAAGGCAGCGGCGAGAGAAGCTAAACCAGCGGTTCTATGCTTTACGAGCTGTTGTTCCTAATATTTCCAAGATGGACAAGGCTTCCTTGCTGGGGGATGCTATTGCATATATCAATGAGCTTCAGGCGAAGCTAAAGTCAATGGAAGCAGAGAGGGAGAAATTTGGGAGCAGTTCAAGAGATGCGTCAGCTTTGGAGGTCAATTCAAATGGCAAAAGTTATAGCCAACAGCCTGAAGTTGATATTCAAGCTTCCCATGACGAGGTTATTGTGAGGGTAAGTTGCCCTTTGGATTCACATCCTGTTTCAAGAGTGATCCAGGCTTTCAAAGATTCACAGTTGACTGTAGTAGACTCAAAACTTACTGCAGCAAATGACACCGTGTTTCATACGTTTGTGATCAAGTCTCAAGGATCAGATCAACTGACAAAGGAAAAACTGATGGCAGTGTTTTCCCATGAATCCAACTCATTACAGCAATTATCATCAGTTGGGTAGTTCGACAATCAATCGCAATGCAATTAACTTAATAGTGGATAGGCGTATTTGTAGCGAAGAACCCTTTTGAAAGCTTCTCCAGAGTTTTGATACATGGGAGGCATCATCCAAGAAGCCAACTAGAAGTAGAAAAATAACTACCTGTTGACCAAGTAGGGCAGTAAAATTTTCTATGATTGTTTATAGTATACATATTCTGTTATAAGGAAGTATTCTTGCAAGATGAATTAAATTTGTTAAGTTTTGACCAACTTTACCATTTGTTGGTTATTAAGAACTGATATAGTTGTTTTGTTCTTTATCCTTATTGTCCTAATTTTCTTTTTGTTGTTGGCCAAATTTATGCGCATCTTTGCATGTCTAAATGTTTGTCGAATTGATGCTTGTTTCAGATGGATTCTTGCAAAAAGAAATCAGTATTTGTTAGGTTATTTTGCTCCTTCCTTAAACATTCCCCTTCGCCCTTCCTACCTCTCCTGGGCACATTTGATCTTTGCCAAATTTTCAGATGTATGAGAGATGAGAGATGCATGTGCATTGTGTGGTTACATAGATAGTCAATTGTTGGTGTTTTGATTCAAAGAAAAAAAGGAGAAGCATAGTTTCATGGTATTGGCCTTATTGTCAAACTTTTAATAGGAAAGTTAGGTGAGTAGCCTTGTTGTGCTTGTCACTCTCTCAAAACGAGTTTCACATTACATGATTCATGATTTTCACATGCTCCTTGTGAGTTGTGATTGTGTTTATGGAAGAAGAAAAATATGCAAGGATTTTGTTCTAACACAAGCAAACCAATGGAGGCAGTAACAGATTCTTAATCTAAATTAAATAATTAATGTTTCTTTTTCTCTAGCACTGTTTGTCTTGGCAATCAAATGAAGTTTCTTTGGATGCACATGCAAAAGGAGCAAAAAGAATAGATCCTCTTCTCAAAATCTAGGCCATCCAACCTTTATTTCTTCTTTTTCTATAAAAGAGATTTGAGGTTACTTGCTCAAAACTAGACACAAAAACAAGCCAAGTACTAATTAGGATTAAGAAACTAACAAAAAATAATAATCAGAGTATTATTATCTATAATAGCTCCAGTGATTCGAGTTTTAAAAAACCCCTTGAGTACCAAATTGTTCTGAATTAAAAATATATACAAAGTTATTTATTAATAATGTGGTGGTCCATTGGTATCGCATTATACCCGTGACTCCTATTGGACCAATGAAATAGGTTATGACAGATATCATGTGCTGCATCTGTACTGTACCACCATCTTCATCCCTAGATTACAACAAAAGTTTATTTTTGATACCATTTATTATAATAAAAGTTAAAGCTATGACTTTGAACAAATTTTTTTTTTTGGAACGAAACAAAAATACAACCTCAAGTTTTTTTTTTTTGGCCTGGAGTCGCCACCCGGATGAGTTCCGGAATACTTTTATAGCAACTGAATTTTACGGAGAGAATCCAGCAGCCGTCGTCAAAGATTGGGTCCGAAAACTGGGTATAAACTTTTAGAATGTCCACCGACCTTGCGATCGATCTCCGTTTATGTTTTGTGTTTTATTATTTTTAATTATTTAATTATTTCTTTATTAACATACAAAATTATAATTTTTTCCCAAACAATTTCCAATTTCACAATTTAGTCCCTCCTTTTAATTAATCCAATTTACATGCAATTATTTTATAATATACATCCATCACATTCATTCACAAGTAGCATCACAATCAGACAGAAAATAAATGAACAAGTAAAACATACAAAGAAATGGAGGGAGAATAAAAGATTACAACCCTTTTCCACACACAATAAAATAACTAAAAATACTAAAAATTAAATTAAAAATTTTAGTGGTCACAGCCACTAATTGTTCCCGCCTGCACTTAAATGTTAAATTAGATATTCTAAAGAAATAACCTATAAAAAAGAACGTCAGTACTTTAAGCCATGAATAATCAATAAATAAACCTAAGATTAAAAGATAATATGCAAAAAGGCATAAAATTGCCGCCTGGAACTGTTCAGGAGACACAGAGGCGGCGCCTCTTCATTGAGGCGACAAAGCTTTTTCCTTAACAAGCAGAGGCGTTGCCTCTTCAGTGAGGCGTCGCTTTAGTGGCTTCTGGTGCAGAACAGAATTAACAGTAACATGAATTATGCACTTTAACAGACAATTGACAATGCTAATAAAACAAATTAAGAAAAAATATTTACTACACACAAAATCATTAATTCAGATGTTTCAAATTGCTAGAAAAGAAAAAGAAGTTATAGGAAATGCAAAAAGAATTTTACTGTTAAAATAGTTTAGACCTCAGAAGATGTTGATTATCTCTAGGAAGCACCGAAAACAGCGAATTTGGATTTCGACCTTTCGTTTGAGAAAGCAACCCTCAGCCTATAAGTCCCTTTTCTCTCTGTTCTTATGTCCTCTCTCCTTTTGTTTCTCTCTGCGCTTTTTTTTATTATTATTATTTTATGTCTTTTCTTGCGTGATTTTTTTTCTCTCTCTCGTTCCTTCCCCCTATTATGCAGAATCCCACTCCTTTTTATCCTCTCTACTCTTTTTTTTTCTCTCCCCCACTTCCACTGTAATCACGTTCCTCTTGTAATCACGTTCAAGAGGAACATGATTTATAGCTCACTGGCGTGGAGAGATTCACGCCAATTTTTAAAATTTTTAACGTTATTTATTTTATTTTTTTTGGAACAGACACCACTAAAGCACCGCTTGAGTGAAGAGATGGCGCCTCTATGGACCAGAAGCCTACAGAGGCGGTGCCTCTATGGCTTCTGGCTAGGCTTTCGTGGGATTTACTGGGCTGAATTTGGTGAATTGGGCCGAATGGGTTATATGCTTTCTTCAGAAGGGCCAGATACTAAATTTTACACTGTCAAACTCATTTTTTCATTTTCATAATCGGACTTTCATTTTAGGACCGGGTCTCTTCATATATGGCCGTAAAGATTAAAGTGTGACGACACCTCCGTATCCTTCCTTCAGGGTTCACCAATATTTGCCTGAATCAAACCCCGTGCCAAAATCCTGTTCACATAAGATTCAAGTCTTTTGCGCGTTGAATTCTTTTTCCTTTCTTCATTAATATAAGAATTCTTATGTACACACTATAATAATAAATAAAAAAATAAATAAAATATTTTAATATTATATATATATACATCGATTATTTATTGATTAATATAAAAGTGGAAGTATATTTGTAACCAAATATTTTCTTATTAAGTTTATAAATATTAATCGCTCAATGATTGAATTTTTGTTTTAAAATTATATATTTATTTAATTATAATATAAATTAATAAAATATATAATGTTGTAATTAATATTGGATAAGTAGTATTATTTTATTAAAATTAAATAATTTATATAAAAATATAATTTTTTTGGTAGGTTCTTAATTGTAGATGTGATGACTGATGAAAAAAATAGATATTTTCTTTCTTTTTTGGGTTTGTGATAACGCTTAATTTGGTAGATGAAAAAATCCCTCTAAAAGTATTTCACGTATTGGACACATTTGGAGGCAGGGAGAATGGAGATGGGGGCCAAAGGACCATAAACCTTTAGCCTTTAGGTTCTGTTCTCATGTCTCCTTCAACCCTTTCAAAGTTTCAATCACTTCCTCGTCCCCTTTTTATTTTATCTTATTCATCATTTTCAAGCATTTAATTTTTTGGCCTTTGAGACACAACAAGGCCAGTTCAATTCCAAAAAAAAAAAAAAACTAGCTATTTAATTTACTAATTTTATTCTGTGTTTTGCTATAATTATTATCATTATTATTATTATTATTATACTTTTAATAATAATTTATTTGTAAAAAAAACTAACAATAAAAACTTAAATTATAAATTAAATATTGCTAGATTAAAATTAATTAAAAAATAAGCTTTTCTTTTTTTTTTTTCTTTCTTATTCTTCTTAATCTGAAATCTTCTATGAGAAAAGCAATGCAGTCAAATCTCATTCTTAATGGAAAAAGATAAATACAAAATGATTTTTTTTTTTGGTTCCAATTTCATTTATTTTATTAAAAAAAAATTGTTTCCTTTACTTACTAATATACTAAGATTGACTGAAGATCCACAAATGTGAATCCCGGAGCAAATTTTGCAAACTGCATCTTCCCCTCCTACTGAATTAAATTATCTGTTAGAAAACTCTGTTGATGTGAATAAATTAATTGCAAAATTTCAATGGTTAATAATTAATGCATGATATCATAGGTCCCAGTTTACAGTACTTTGGTCTGTTTAGCTGCATAGTCTTAGTCTTGGATAATAATCTCCAACTTTAACAACCATCAAACTCATCTCATGCCATTGTGAGTTTGGTCAACCAACTCCTTTTTTACACATACATGTATTTACATTAAAAAAGATCATTACATATTGGGACCCTTTTCAATTTAAACCATTGTTTCTGCAATTATTTATTATTATTGAAAATAATTATTTTATAACTTCACACATTTCTTTGGCTTTTTTTGAAAATTTTAAATAATATTTTTTAAAACATTAAAGTGAAAAATTGTTTAGGATAAGATTCAAATTCTGATCCAATAGATATAGGCTCCGTAAAAAGTTATTGTAATGTTACAAATTATTTTCGGCCCAAAAAAAGCCCATAGCATCAGGAAGTAAAGTACTTGCACGTACCAATTAGAAACAGGTGGGACCCTTTTAGACCTAAAAGTCCCATCATTAAGTTGTCTTTAAATTTAAGCAAAATTAATTGGTTAATTGCCACTCCGATTTGCATACACAGAGAAAAAGCTTTTTGGATTAGCAATCAGCTGAAATTGCAGATAGCGAAAGGGGGGCTTTTTTTTTTTTTTTTTTTTTTTTGAAATTTTTTTTTTCATTGATATCATGCTTCAGCCCCACAGCAAGGTTATAATTCTTCTCTTTATTTACAATTTTGCCATTTTTCTATCTGTTGATTTTTATAATGTACATCTTGATTAATTGTTAGGGTTCTGATCCCAAATATCATCTTATTCAAAAACTATTTGCTTTCCAGTTAAATTAAGAGTAAGTTTTAAAACATTACAAAATATAATGGGGAATTTATAATGTGGGTGTTGAAAAAATATTTTGAAATAAAAAATTATATAAGATTTATTTATATTTTAACTTAAATTTTAATGAATAATTTCTTAAAATTGACATATTAAACTACTATGTTTTAAAAATGTTAATAAATTGAGTAATTAACTTTGTTTTAATGGTGAATTATACTATAGGGTGATGTTGGGAGATTGAGGAAGGGCATCAAAAGACATGAAGACAACTTGAAATTTTTGAAGTCACAAACTAACAGTTTGGATGAATCAATTCTTGACTTGCAAGGTTTGAATTCTATAACACCAGTTCAAAAATTTTGATCATAAATTAATGTGATAATGTGACTTGTACTCACGTTTAATTCAGTGATTCTTGCCAAGTATCATTCCACAAATGAGCTTAAGGCAGCAGCCGCCAACAATGGGCACGGCCACGCCTTTTACAGTACTGAGGAAGAAACAACAAATGAAATATTGAAGCAAGAGGTAACAGCAGCTGCCATTATCCACCAACTGAAAACACGCCATGCACTTCAGGTCTCAAATTTGCCATTCACCAAGGATGTGCTTGGTGTTGTTGCAACTCTTGCTACACTTGAAAGTGATAACCTTAGTTGGTCAGTATTTCCATTGGTTTTTTTTATTCTTTTGAGTTTCTTTTTGTAGTGTGATTAGAAGAGGGTCCTCTTCTTTTTGGCATTAACTCACATTTTTGAAGCCAATATGCATAATCTGTAGACCTGTTTGATTATTTCAATGGACTATAATAATTACAGAGTTGTTGCACGCCTTTAATTTTTCTTTGACATAATATAAAACCAGGCTTTTATCGGAATTCTTGGGACCGGAGATGATGCTGGCAATAGTATGTAGGACATTTGAAGGTGTCAGGGAATTGGAGAAGTATGATGGAGAAGGCAAAATAAATAACAGTACTGGTCTACATGGCCTTGGATCTTCTATGGGGAGAAAAATTAATGGCAGATTTCTTGTTATTTGCCTCGAAGATTTGAGGTGAGAACCTGCTCCACTTATTATCTTTATTTGAGTACTCAATTTTTGTTACATGTGTAGATGTTTGACTATTAGCTTGTTATTAATTAACAGGCCATATGCTGGTGGTTTCGTAGCAGATGATCCAGAAAAGAAGCTTGATCTTTCAAAGCCAAAGTTACCAAATGGCATGTGCCCTATCGGCTTTCTTGATTTTGCAGTTAACATGATCAATGTGGATAGAGAGAATTTATTGTGTGTCACTGCCCATGGACATGGTCTTAGAGAGACCCTATTTTATACCCTATTTTCTCGCCTGCAAGTATACAGAACCAGAACTGAAATGCTCCGGGCTCTCCCATGCATAACTCATGGAGCCCTTTCTTTAGATGGTGGAATGATGAAGAAAAATGGTGTTTTTGCCCTTGGTAATAGGTAAGTGTCAGACTATTATGTACTATTGAGGCCATTATTTTCATCTGCTGCACTTCTTATGTTGATTGTTGCTCCATCCGCTTACAGGAAAGATGTAGATGTGAAATTCCCAGTGAGTTCCAGATCCAATTTACCTGCAAGCTACACTCAAATTGAAGACAGAATCAGGTTGCTGAAATGGGAACAACTTAATATTGCTGCGGATACGCAAAGAGAAAAGTCATTGTTGGACGAAACAAAGGCTGATTTTATGGCACATTCCTAAGAAACAAAGTGCTGCACACCCTTCATTTTTTGGATGAGAGGACATTTTGTGGTTTTAATTTTTGCTTTGGAAGCCACATGCGTACTTTATGGTGGTCCTTGAGTGTACAGTCGTGATGTATGCGGGTGGCAAGTGGCAACTTGTTTTTGGTGATTCCAAACAATGTAGTTTTGTAAACCATTTCTTTACCGATGAAAAGACTAGAAGAAAAATCTTACAGAAAGCTTAGCTTGTAACTTGAATACAGATATCAGTTTAGACAAATGTTACAATCTCACGTGAATAAGATGCAGAAATTTAATATCCGTAAGCTTACGCCAAACATTGCCTGCCTGCAATGCTTAGCCATCATTTGAAATTAGAGGAACACTTCTTGCGAGTTGCAGGAATTTGCAAAATATATGAAGTAAACGTTTACATGTCAAGTAAACTGAGCTTTTTCTTGCACATCATCAATGTACTCATTATAGAGCTCAAAATGGTCAAATGCATGATTAGTAGCTATATGGCCCTCCTGAAATCATACAACTGGATTTAATTAAGGATTAGATACAGCTCATATGTACATCCCTTCGTTTAAAAAAAAATCCATCAACAAAAATATACAGGCTGGTCAAAAGGAGAAAAAAAAAGAAAAAGTTACAGTTGGCTACAGTTAGAAAATGAACAGTGAGTAGAACAGCTAAAGTTAGGAATAACAACATAATCCTAAGAAATTTTCCACCAATTCTATCTATACTATACATTTGCTTTCACAAAACCACCAATACCTAATTTAAATGTATTGCGGGACTCGTCAAAGGAATATCCTCAGAACCTTGAGTGTCATATAAATACTAGTTGCTACTGCCATACTACATCCTCAACAGTGTTCTGTCTTTACTTCTATAATTGCAGCTGTAGATGAGTTTTCCTTCTCCAACTTCTTATTACGGCAATGCTTAGAAATATGCCCCTTCTTCCCACAAAAGAAGCAGAGCAAGACCTTGCTATCTGTCTCTGTTTCTCGTCTCTTCCCATCCGATCCTGGCTTCTTCATATCTGTAGTCCTTGGTCCCAGATTCTCAGCATGATTAAAGCGTACAGAACTGGAAGGCGCCATTTGCTTGTCATGTTTGCGAGACTCTTCCTCAGCCTTTACGCGATCCATCAGTATCCAGAAAGGCAGATGCTCCTCGCACATTAACTTCATGTAAAAGTCCTTCCATGATGGCGGAAGCTTGGATATGATGGTACTAACATGAAATTTCTCGTCAAAAAAAATTCCAGCAGCAACAATAGAATCTGCAATATTATTAAGTTCTTGAACTTGCTCAAGAATTGGTTTTGCATCTATTATCTGAAATTCAATGTATTTTCTAACTAAAGATCTCTTTTGCCCAAACTCCTCATATAGATAAACTAATTTTAGCTCCTCCCATAATTCTTTAGCACTCTTAGTCTTCTTTGAATAGCGATTGTAAAGAGCATCAGATAGACAAACCAAAATGTTGCGTCGACACAAATAGTCATCATTAAACCACTTCTGCTCAGCAGCTTTGGACTGAGCAATTTCTTCAGCACTTGCTTCTGGTCTTGTAAAAACACTAGGACATGGATCAGTAAGCACATATGAGATGTTTAATTGCTTTAAGAATAATTCCATTACTGGTGCCCAGAGCTGATAATTCTTCCCATCAAAACGATTGATCTCAATAGGAACAAGCCCATGAATCGTAGAAGCAATTACTGAATCAGATACTTGGCCATTAGGTTCATTACAAGTAGTACTGAAGGGTTTAGAGACCTGTCCATGAAATCCATGAGGCGTATAAGTATTAATCAAATTAGAGAATTGTCCATTGAGTTCATTAGGAGAGAGAGTTGCCGAATTAGCGGCTTGTCCATTAAGTTCACTATGAGTAGAAGCAGCTGCTGTAGAGATTTGTTCACTTTGTTTACCATGAAGGTTGGATCTGCAGCATATTGATGATTGCTAGGTTATTAATTCATTCAGTTGTATGCTACCTACTCAAGCTGTGATATCTGAAGAAAGCCAACTAAGGAATCTGACAGGCCATAATTAGAACACATTAATGAAAAATCTACTTCATTCAGCTTCAGTAATGATTTACAGTTCCAAAACAACCTGAAGTCCGAAATTCATGCAATTGTGCAACTTTCCTTCTTTACAGAAATAATATTTATGCATTAGGCTAATCATTACCAACTTCAAAGATGTTAATCACAGTTGATTTTACATATTAAAAAATACCCTCACCTTAACTTTGATTGCATCTTTGTAATAGCTTCCTCTATCAAAGGGACATTCTTCCTGAATGATGCCCATTGCTCAGCTGGCAAATTAATTACTGAAAACATGGCAGTAACAACAAAAATATTCAGGATACTGCAGATTAGTAAATGCCACAAGCAAGAATATTACGAGTAGAGAAGGCAATCAATCTTTCCAAAATCCTCAACAGATCCAAGATGCAATAAATAATCATTCCGAGTAAAATCAATCTTTCCACTTTTATATCCCTAACCACCGCATATAAAAGTGGAGAGTGTTGCAAGAACAAAATCTTATCCCAAGAAATGATATTAGAATGACCAGAGTACAGGCCGCATTAAGGACTAATCTGTATGCGTGGAGAGAGAATAAAATAACTAATTAAGATTAACCAAACACAATGCCAACAACAGAATCATGAAAACTCAATTTTTAGACATGTCATCCACAACCTTAATGCACCTCATTACTTTTTTTTGTATGGAAGATCATTACTGAGGAAAACTTTCCAACTAGAAGAGTAGCTCTGCAAAGGCACTGATCAGGAACATCATTACATCTTAAAGAGGGCAAAGCACAAAATGCTAACAAAATTGTTTTGCTGGTGAAGGAAGATCTTGGTTTTGTCTTATATGTACAACCAGAGTCATGCCAAAATTTCAGTTGTTACAATATCGTTATACACTCAGCAAGCATCAAATTGGGGAAACAGTCAAACAGATTACTGACAGCTAAACTAATGGGAAAAGGGTTACTGGTGTATGTTTGATCACCTTTGTTTGAAGGAAGCTGCCTTCCATCTTTATAATAAAATTCCCTGATCGATACATAAGATTTCCCTTTAAAGTCTTGAATCACGACGTTCCTTCTATTTGATAGCTGAATCAATATGAACAAAATCCATAAAAAAAAATTGAAGATATAACACAAAGCTTGAATCTTTAATCCTTAAAGTTCTTTTGTCATCTCACATTACAGATGAAGGCTCAATCTTTAGTTCAAAATTTAGAAAAAATTCAATCTCTAATTTTCCACAAAACAAAAATAAAATAGGAATTAGGGTTTCTTAGCTGTAACCTTGCAAATAACAAGATTTCCCTCGCTATCAAATTCCTTCATGGGCATTGCTTCCTGTTGTTCATGCACCAATTCTTGGGCCTCTCCTCGAAAATTTGCATCAGCTTCTTTACCCTCATCTCCAGCTGCTGCTGCTACTTCCATTGAAGAGAGCAAAAAGGACTCAACAATACCTCTTATAAATTTCTTACATTCAATGTTAGAAAGGTCGATCCCAAGTCGCTCAGAGGCCGTAACTCGGACGTTGAACTCAGTCATCTCTGCCATGTCAGCATTCTTTAGTATTTGGAGCACTGTCTGCTCGATTTTCTGCTGAATTTGTGGTTCCATGAGGAAAAAGATTGTGAGAGATAGAAACTGTCAGAATTTGTTTTGGGTTTTAATTGTAATTAAATTAGGGATTGAATCCCGCCTATACTCTAACTTCAATAATTTTTTGCAAAGAAACAAAAATATTGAGGTTCCACCGAGATTTGAACTCGGGTTACTGGATTCAGAGTCCAATGTCCTGACCACTAGACCATGGAACCATTTTGAGTTTAAATTATAAATGCTGCTATAAGTGCAAAAATTAATTAATGATGGAAAATAACCAGTAATGTTCCTACTATTTCTACTCGCGCTAACTATTAACTAAATCGTCTCTACCACTACCACCAATTTAGCTTCTGGGTTTAAAGATTGTGGAGAAAAGTAAGTCACTATTTGTTCTCCTTCTATCAACCTTTTTTTTTGTTCACTGCTATAAAATGATTTGAACCCAATGAGAAATTTTCTTATTGAATTCGAGTTTGAAGGAATTCATGGATTTCTTTTTCTTCACTTCAATCCTTCTTTTTATTGTTTTTGTTGCCAACCTCTTCCAATTCCCGAAGCATAAATCGAAAAACCTTCCTCCAGGCCCACGTGGATGGCCTATAGTTGGCAATCTTCTCCAATTGGGTCAATTACCCCATAGAGACTTGGCTTCTTTATGCGACAAATATGGGCCTCTTGTCTACCTCCGCCTTGGTAACGTTGATGCAATCACCACCAATGATCCTGACATCATACGCGAGATTCTCCTTCGCCAAGATGATGTCTTTGCCTCCCGCCCGCGAACCCTCGCCGCAGTGCATCTTGCTTACGGGTGTGGAGATGTTGCATTGGCCCCATTAGGCCCCAATTGGAAGCGAATGAGAAGAATTTGCATGGAACAACTGCTAACAACAAAGAGGCTGGAGTCATTTGCTAAGCATCGAGCCGATGAAGCCCAGCATCTGGTACGTGACATTTGGGCGGAGGCTCAAACTAAGAAGGCAGTGAACTTGAGGGAAGTACTGGGTGCGTTTTCCATGAACAATGTGACTAGAATGTTGCTGGGGAAGCAATACTTTGGAGCTGAATCAGCGGGTCCACAAGAGGCCATGGAGTTCATGCACGTGACACACGAGTTGTTTAGGCTTTTGGGGGTGATTTATTTAGGTGACTATTTGCCATTTTGGAGATGGATTGATCCTTATGGATGTGAGAAGAAAATGAGGGAGGTGGAGAAGAGAGTGGATGATTTTCACTCCACAATTATTGAACAACACAAGAAAGCAAGGAGAGGAGATGACGTTGGTGAAGGAGATATGGACTTTGTCGATGTTTTGTTATCTTTGCCAGGACTCGATGGACAAGATCACATGGAAGATGTAGAGATCAAAGCTTTGATTCAGGTGATATCTTATTCACGATTAAAATATTTTTTGTTTAATTCAACTTTATGACCCTAATAGAGCACTGTCCAAAATCTTGTTTTCTACTTTGTGTTAAAAGGCTCATTTGCACTAGTTCTGAATTTATAGGACATGATAGCTGCGGCAACAGATACTTCAGCTGTGACCAACGAGTGGGCAATGGCAGAGGTGATCAAGCATCCACGTGTCCTTCGCAAGATACAACAGGAGCTTGATGATGTAGTG
Organism: Macaranga tanarius; assembly: GCA_949673435.1. NCBI lineage: Eukaryota > Viridiplantae > Streptophyta > Magnoliopsida > Malpighiales > Euphorbiaceae > Macaranga > Macaranga tanarius. The sequence goes on along the minus strand of CATIWO010745959.1, from coordinate 1,387 downwards.
GGTCCTAATAGGATGGTGACGGAGTCAGATTTGGCCCACCTTAACTATCTACGATGCGTTGTACGTGAGACATTCCGCATGCACCCAGCTGGTCCCTTTCTGATCCCACATGAATCTATACATGCCACAACAATCAACGGCTATGATATACCTGCGAAGACCCGAATCTTTATCAACACTCATGGATTGGGCAGAAACACTAAGGTGTGGCCTGACGTGGAGGATTTTCGGCCCGAAAGACATTGGTTGGATGATGGAAGCCGAGTAGAGATAAGCCATGGAGCTGATTTCAAGATTTTGCCTTTTAGTGCAGGAAAGAGGAAGTGCCCTGGTGCGCCGCTTGGTGTGACTCTGGTGCTGATGGCTTTGGCTCGGCTCTTTCATGCCTTTGACTGGTCTCCACCAAATGGGCTGAGACCTGAAGATATTGATACAACTGAAATTTATGGCATGACTATGCCTAAGGCCAAGCCCTTATTTGCAGTGGCCAGCCCACGTTTGGCCCAACACTTGTATCATTGAATCAGCATGTTTTATTATTTTAGTTAGTTAAGAATTAAGATGACTAATTAAGGAATGAGAAGAATGAAACTATGATCACATTTGTATTTTGACAGCATCACCATCACCAAAATATATACATATTCCTTTTTCTTTATAATATGAATGCGCCGCATCAATAACTATACTCTGTAATCTGTATGTTGGGATAATGATACCGGTAGTCCTAAAAGTTATATGAAATTTTCCATTAAGTCCTACAAGTCAAAAAATTTTCAATTGAGTTCATAAAGTTTTTAAAACTTTCACCGTTAGTCCTCGACCGTCAAAACTGACGGAAGATGGTGACGTGACAGCCAATTTGTAAGTTGGCTCATTGTGACTTGATGACGTGGACAATCTTCTTCTTCTTTTTCGCTTCGTACAAGTGACCATCTTTCCCAAGAATATCAATAACCCCAAGATAATGATCAATCCCAGGACTGATACCATATTCATTCCTCATTGCTTCGAAGAACAAAAATCCCTTTTCTACAGCTCCTGCACTAGAACATGCTGCAAAGACAGCCATGAAAGTATCCTCATCTGGCCGTAATCCCGACTTTTTTATATCCTCAAACAATAACAACCTATCATCCCCCTGGCCATTTGCTGCATAGCCATTAATCAACAAATGCCAGGAATCCAAGTTTATTTCACGCATTCTATCAAACACCCGACGTGCATCTCTGACACTCCCACAATTTCCATACATTTCCATCAGTTTATTACTCATTTCAACATCATCAGCAAAAGCTGATCATCTTAAGAATTCATTCGCCTTTTTACCCATATCAAGCAACTTCAACCTCCCACACATATCCAATAAAGCAACAAAGACACTGTA
>CATIWO010745397.1:0-18078 GCA_949673435.1 Macaranga tanarius | reverse complement strand
ATATGAGTTCAGATTCTCATTTTATTTTATGTTATTAAATTATTAATGTTATATACCGATTAATTTAAAAAACAAAAAAAATAAAAAAAATTATTACTTTGAATTTTTATCTATTTAAATATATCATCAAATTATTAATTACATATCACTCAATTCAATATAATTTATAAAAAATTTATGCGCAATGTATTATATGGCATGAAATTAAGAAACTAGAAATGAAATATGCATTATATATTAAACATAAAATTAAATATAGCTATAGATCATCAAGCAAAAAACAAAACCTTCAACAGTGTTAGACTTGAGAATTGAAGCTCATGATTACTAGTCCAATTCATTATAATGTTTCAAATTCTTGAAAAATTATACAAAATGACAGAATAGATGTTCAATAGTAAAAAGAAAAACGTGTGCTTCATCATTCCATAAACAAAAAAAAATAAAAAGCAAACTAAACCATTGATCCGATTGTTTAATTAAATTATATGCTATATGCTTAATTATTCACTGCCATAATTAATTGAGACATGCTTAATGTATCATGCATAAAATCCAAAGCTTAGACCACTTTTCAATTGTTAAACATAGTTTATATATCGCAGTCAAATTTTTGTCAAAATTTACCGCCTAATTAAAGTATCATATATATATATATTTTTCCAGTAAAAACAGTTATTTATTTCTGCAGCCTATATTGAAATTGAAATGTGGTAATTGTATTTAGTTATTAATAATTTTTTTCAAATTTATACATCCATAATTGAAATTAACTATCCAACATTCACGAGACATTTTTTTTTATCAGACTTTCACCCATTATAGAAAATTTCATATGATATGTAATTGATTAAAGATTTATCAAAAAAAAAATTATAAGATTGATATATTCTAGAAGAACGAAGTAAAAAATTTATGACATATATTCTGATGAATTTTATTAGAATTTCTAAACCATGATTAAATTTATACAAAAAATTACTATACAAAATTATTTACGAACTCTAAATCAACACCCCGTGTAGTACGTAAATTATTATAAAATGTCTTTTAAAAAAATTTGGTCAAGATGATGGTACTAGGATTTTGGTCTACTTGCATCACATTAATAAATAAAAAAACACAATTTTTATAATAAAGAAAAACAAGTTAAGTTACTTTAATTAATTTCTCCATGGCAGCGCTTAAATAGAAACTTTAACATAAAAAAATCATCATATATATATACCTATGGGTTACCTCTCTGCTCATTAAATATTAGCATCATGATCCAAGAGGGTGTGAATGAGTTGGCATATGACTCTTTTATCTTAAGTAGAGGTCTCGAATTCGAGACCTGTGTATGCAGCTACTTTAAAACTCTTAAAGTAGAATTTTGTCACCCTTGTGGTCCTGCCCGGCTCAAACGAAAATTAGTCTGGATGTAGTACGGGCTTAAAGATGCCTCTCAATAAAGGTCCATCCAGAACACTTCGCGGTCTAACAAAAAAGATATTAGTATCATGAGGAAGTTACACTGCACTAAACATAAATTAAGCATTTAATAACATTCCTTATAGGTCTATGATAACCTTTGTTTCTGTTTTGTATCATTTTCTTGTTCTTTTAGGTATTGACTAAATGCTTTTTTTTTTTTCTCTCAATGTGAGGTCATATACACTCAATATGTCAATATGATTTATGATAAACATATTCGCATGGGTCAAATTCCATCATCCTACTCCAAATGAAAAATTATATATATATATATAAAGATCAACATATGATTTGCGATTGAATACACGCTAAAAATTTAAAATTTGTTGATATTGAAATATTTTTGAACGGCCATATTATAAGAATTAATATTTTTAATTGAATTAAAAAAAAATTATTAACATGTGTATGTGACCACTTCATTTTTTTTAAAAAAATAATGATATATTTATTACATGTCACATAAAAAGAAGACATTTGAGTAAATAGTATGGTTATGAAAAAAAAATGTAATGACCATTATTGTATCTAAGTTATATATAGCATTCAAAATAGTCCAAATACTATTCTAGGATTCTCTTCATTTATTGAGTTAAATTTTATTTATTTATATATATATATATTTTTGCAAAGTCATTTTCTATAAACCCCACCACTAATCTCTCTTTCTCCCTCTATAGGGTTGAAAAGAAAGGAGTAAAGAGGAGAAAATAAAGACTTCCTAAAAGACAAACCAAAACAACCTTTCCTTTGAAAAAAACTAACCATTAATTAAGTAGTGCAAAGCTTTTCCACATAAACTATACATATTATAAACCCATCTCAAAGGCTTATTTCATTTCTCATTTGCAACAACAACAACCACCCCCAAAAAAAAAAGCACAAAAAAAAAAAACCAAGACATGGGTTTATGGAATTACCATGTCCAAGAAAATACCAATAATCTTTGCCTTCAGCCTCCTGCTTTCATTGAATGGCTTAAGCCATCTTCTTCTTCTTCTTCAGTTACATCATCATCATCATCATGTTCTTCTTCTGTTACTCAACAAGTTCAGCTCACAAATCCATCCATGACCATACTAAAACTTCCACTCTTGTACCCACAACAACAACATCAAGATCAAGATCAGTTTGTTAAAGAAACTATCCAATGCTTACCTCTTTTTACAGAGAAGAAAGTGTTGAAAGAAGAGGAGAACATGGAAGTGCAAGAAACTAGCATTAACATTAATGGAGTTAAAGAAGAGAAGGTTGCAGTTGCTTTGCACATTGGTTTACCTAACAGTAGTATTAGTGGAGATTCTGATGATCAAGTTATTGAGACTAAAGTTTTTAAAGAAGAAGGAGAACAACAACAAAAAGCACAACCCATGATCAAGAAAAGCTTCCATGGCTGCTCTTTTAACACAGAGAGTAGGTTTTGGATCCCAACTCCCGCTCAGATCCTTGTTGGGCCTATGCAATTCGAGTGCTCCATATGCAGCAAGACCTTCAATAGGTACAATAACATGCAGGTTAGTTCAATTCAATGATCCCTTCATATGTTACATATATTTTTTCCTTTTTCTTGTCTTCATCTCTATATCAATCCATGCACTTTAGGACATACACAAAAGAATAGTTAGGTGTATACATAAAGAGTTGTATAGGTAACATCAAGATTAGTGACTAAAAATTGTTGCTATGCATAATTTTCTTTTCTTTTTCTCTTTCCCTTAATCACTTCAGATCCATAGTATCTACTCTTTTTCCTTTTAGCTTTGTTGTGTTTCTTTAACAGGACAAAAATATTACAGTTTGGTCTATAGTCCATATATATACATATATATAGCTCAGGTTCTTTTCATTTGACATGATGAAATAATTCTTACAAATATACATGTGTCTATGTTTGTATATATACATGCATAATATCTTAGCAATAAGACAGAAAATTCGAGGAAAAGAGTTCAATTTTTTTTTTTTTTAATTTGGTGGGGACAAGTAAATAATGTACACATTGCATCTATGGTAAAAAAAAAAAACGAAAAGTTCATCCCCATGATCAATGATCATAGTGAATAATTAACATTTCATATAGAAAAAAAGAAAAAGAAGAAGAAGAGCATGGTATACTAAAATTATATATTAAAATAAATTAACTAACCCTACAAATGATGCTAGTTATTTATCATGACTTCTTTGAACACATTTTCTGATCTTTTTATTATAATTATTAATCTTAATTTAATTATAATTTAGAAGAAGGGCTTGAAATTTTTATTCTTCTTTGTTTTATATCTGAGGCAAAAGAAAATATCAATTCTTCAGGCAGCTAAATTTTTGTATATTCTAATCTTGGTATCATTATATATAACTTCTATCAACCATTAGTAGTCAAATTTCCAAGTGTAGAAAGTTTAACATGAAGATACATTATCAATGATAGAAGATAATTAATTAACACTTGTATATATAACAATACCCTATAATTAAACCTTTGTTATGAATTATCAATCTTATATGTTGAAGCCTAAATTGCAGCAACACAAATTAGTTGAAGCTTTATTAATTGAAACATTGTAATTAGTTAATTAATGACTAGTTAGGGTTGGCTTTATTGGTATACCTAAAGATAAGGCAGACCTTCTTTTTAAAAGACCAAAAAAAAAAAATGTACTAATGCCCCCATTTTCCATGGATTTTGGTCTTTTTACCTTTCTGTCACTGTGATATAGTCCCTCCCTATCCTCAGGTAAGCTTATTGGGTCTCCTCCATCATTGCTTCACCTTTCATGTAAAAGAAAAGGGAGTTGGGGGGTATAGTGAAGATCTCATAAAATTAGTAAAAAGATGTGATAATTTATAAGTAGATGAAAAATTAATGACTGAAGAGGTATATAAAAGTTGTTGCAAGATTGTCAAAGATTATCAAAAGAATGTGATAAAGAAGTTGATATAATGATTAAAGAAGCATTTTGTACCATGCAAGTATATATACAAGATTATCAAAAGCTATATATATATATAAAGAAGCTACAAGGCCCCCCCGAAAGATAAGGTTAAGAGGGGCTCACTACTTTGTATTCTCATTAATTCTTGAACTAGATGTAAAATTTTCTTTTATCATAAGAAATGTAGTGATCGTCCCTTGGAAGATGAAATCTAGGAATCAATCCATATAGTCAGCATTTTTTTCGCACATTTTTTTTAGATTCTCTTAATTATTTAATTAGTCTTTAAAGTTTTTATATTTCTATATGAAGCAATAAGTACAGTTGCAGCTCACTGAGCTCTCTAAGATCACGATTTAAGCTATTCAAAGCACCATCATTATTGATAAAATTTGTTTCATGTGATTGATGGAAACTCATGGTAAATGTTTTTGTGTATGCAGATGCATATGTGGGGGCATGGATCAGAATTCAGAAGGGGACCAGACTCACTTAAAGGAACACAACCAGCAGCAATGTTAAGACTACCATGCTATTGCTGTGCACAAGGATGCAAGAACAACATCAACCATCCACGAGCAAAGCCATTGAAAGATTTCAGAACCCTTCAAACACACTACAAAAGGAAGCATGGAGCTAAGCCATTTATGTGTAGAAAATGTGGGAAAACATTTGCAGTGAAAGGAGATTGGAGAACACATGAAAAGAACTGTGGCAAGTTATGGTATTGTACTTGTGGTTCTGATTTTAAGCACAAAAGATCACTCAAAGATCATATCAGATCTTTTGGCAAAGGACACTCTCCACATCCTTCTCTTGAAGGTTTTGATCAAGAATATGACAAGGAATGCATTAGTACTGCAGGCTCCGAAGAAGATGAATTGGTTCGCCAACGCGAATTAACAACATCTTAATCCTTACTTCTTTTCTTGAATTTAGTTTCGAATGTTTGGATTTGAAAGCTATATATATATATATATATATAATATCTGCTTGTGATCAACCTGAAGCTTGTGCTCAGTAACAAAACATTCTCAACAATAGCTGCAGGAGAAAGCATAGAGGGAGCGGTTTGCTACGGAGCACATTGCTTGCTAAAGGGTATGTGATGAGCAGAAAATAACTTTGATCAGACACAGTTTGTTTGCTGTTTTCGCCGTCGAAAAATAAAGATGATTACCTGAAGTTGGTGGTGAAGTTGTTGAATTTTCTTCTTCTCGTTAGCAACAACTACAAATTAGTTGCTGCTGCTAAACGTATGTGCATGTGTCATATATATGATCATGTTTCAAGCTTTTTATGTATTGTATCATGCAGAGAAAATTTGTCCGCTTCATTGCTAAGTACTTGAGGTAATCTTGATTAATACATGGATTTTTATTGTTGGTTTTTTGTTCTAGTTCTATATATATTTGTATCATCCTCTTTTTTTTTTTTTTTTTCTCTAGTTCGCAATTATATAGCATATCAAAGCATGATTGATATGCTATAATCTTTTAGATTTACAAGCTCTGTATATAATTGTGTGTAAAGTTAAACTAAAAAAGTACTGAACTTTTGCCTAAAAAGATGTATCCACAAACATAGCCTATGCCTTTATCTTAGATTGCTTTGTTGGGTTCATTAGGAGGATTAAGTGAGATTTAAAGTTTCGCAATGTACTGATTATAAATTAATATATTTTATATAAATTGACACATTTACAGCACGTAATCAACCCTATAAATTTTTTGAAAGACAAACAATAACAAATTAAGTGCATACTAAATATTGAAATGAGAAATTGTATAATATTTTTTAAAAAAAAAAATCAGAATTTAACACTTTATTTTTTAAAAAAAATGTTGATATTTAATTATTTTCTTTCAAGCAATGTTAAAAATTTTAAAATGTAAAAAATGTATTACATCCTATTATTTTAAATATTTTATATTTAATTAATAAAAATAAAATACATATTTATATATTATAAATTTAACCATTAGAGATATATTATAAACTTAACTGTCCATATAATACAGTGTAAACAAAAATTTTCCTAAAAATGTGCTGCCTTGTGCATGTGTATGTGTTGTCAAAGGCAAGATGAACAAGTTAGCAAGAGTCCAAAATGGAGGGCTCACCAAATCATGGCAACCAACAACCCTCTCGCTGTATCTATACATACAGATCAACCAGAGAATGATTAGGCATTAATTAAGCTGAAAGGTGAATTCTGTAGTCTTTACACGCTTGACTTTTTGGTATATTTATATATACATATGAAATGGATCAGCGTGTAACCAAAACCCACAATAGGGTTTTTGCTTATATATATATATATATATGTGTGAATATAATTTTTATTTTTTACAAACTACTTTTCTTTCAAAGAAAACATATGCTAGACTTATCATGATCTTCGGTACATTAACAAATAGACCTATATATATATATATATATATATATATAGCTTGACCAACCAAAAAGTTGAAAATGGAGGAAAATGTGTGTGTTTAATAGATTTAGGGACCGCCACTATGCATTGTCGGAAGGAAAAGAACAAAATCAAAAAAAATAATATTAAGGTAAGAATTTAAAGCAACCATCTTTATTAGCCTTGTGATTGCATCAATGTTGGGTCTATATATATATATACATATATACATATATAGTATTGGCTCAGTAATTCAAGATTTTTTAGCTTTTTTTTTAAAAAAATTCATTTATTTGAGGTTAATTGCTAGTGTTAATACAGAAAAATTTTATATTTTCATTTTATACTTAAAATTATTTAAAAAAATGGTAACAAATCAAACTTGGAATCTTAAAGTTTGATAGGACTCAGCATTTGGGATATTACATGAGTCTTGGCACATGCATTTTGATATATAAATATTAATATTATCAGAAGCAGAGATTAAATTAATTGCACTTGATTTTATTACAGTTTGTCCCTAATGAGAAAGCATATATAATTTTTAGGGATAAGTACAAATAAGTACATATAGTTTAAGCTTTTTAGCATTAGAGATTTGTGATTTTTTTTTGTAATACTTCAGTATCTTATAATTTTATATTTATAATACTTAAGTGACAAAATTTGTTACAACTCATAATTTTTCTCTCCCCAAACATCAAAAAATTAAAATTTTAATACAATTTAATAGAGGGGAATAAAATAAGTCTATCCATGGTAGTTTTAAGTGATAATAATAATATAAATAAAATAAAAAAAATAAAAACATTTTTATTCATATTTTTGTTTAAAAAAAATATTCTAAACACCATGGATAATATCATTATTGCTAAATTCATGCTAAAATTATGAGAACTCAATTAAAATTTAAAATTAAATTTTTTGGATGCTACAAGAGAAAGAAATGACGAGTTGTAATAATTTTTGTCACCTATGTCACTATGTGCTACTATTTTGGAATCAGATGGTATTAAAATGTCATAAAAAAAACTACAGAGTCCCGATGTTAAAACGCTTAAAGTATAAGGTATTTATTCATATTTATTCCAAATTTTTAATAATACATGAAAGAGAGCTTAATTACACCGAAGAGAGTATATATAAAAATGAAAATGATTTATATGCAATTATGACGTGAATAGTAGGGGTGAATAAAATTCAGTTGTATTTGTAAAAATATTATTTAGTTTTTATTGCAAAAATGATAATTAAACTGAACCGAATTAAATTTGTAAAATATCTTAATTTATATGTATATTTATGGTTTAGTTTTATCAGTTTAGGACTAATATTTCAAAATAAATCAATAACATTAGTTTTTAAATATTTAAAAATCTTAATAAATTTATTTATTACCAAAAAAATTCAAAGTAATATTATTTAAATTCATTTTAGATAATCGGTTCTATTAATTTTCTAAAAAAATTAATAAATAAAATAAATATAAAAAATTAATAATAATAAATCTCATAAATATTATTGAAACAATGTAAAATCATATAAGTCTAATAAGTTCAAAATTGTAAAAATTAAAAAAAGTCCAAACTGAAAAAAACAACCAAACCGAATCAAATTAGTTTAGTTCGGTTCAATTCAGTTCTGATCCTAATTTGATTTAGTTATTTTTTAAATATTTTTAATTTAATTTTGATTTTATACATTTTTAAACCGAACTAACTGATACACACCCTTAGTGAATAGTAAATAATGACTGACCCAAAAATATTTACTTATTTTTCGTATTTTGATGACCACTAAAAAATTTGTAAGATAAATATATATAATTTTCTACAAACCTTGTATTGTTAATATTACGAGCCGTGACTTGTATCATTGTTTATATAAAAATGTTCACACGTGCAAGAACCCAAAATTAGACCCCTTTTTTTGACACTTTTGTCGACCTGGCCAGGCTAGACACAATATTTATTTACTCAAACACTTTAATTTACCTTCATAAATACTTTAATCCTTCTTTTGTTTTTTTCTTGTTCAAAATTAAGAAATTTAGGCTCTAAAATCAATGGCAGTTCTATACTTTATGACTAGACTTTAATTCCTAACATATTAAATCTTGAATTTTTTATTATCAATTGCTAAACACTTTTTTTATAACGAAATTATATAGTGTAGAATTTGAATATTAAATTATTATTTCATAAAATTAATTTTTATTTGATTTAAAAAAAATTATTTTTTATTATATAATCCATTAATATTTATGTGGTTTGAACCCCTTATTAATAATAATAATAAAAAAAAAAAACACTTTTGTTACCTTAAAATTATATATCTTTCAAGGAGGCAAGAAAACAATATTAAGACTTGGTGTTTTGGGCTCATACATTTTCAAGGGCCAAATATCTTGAAATATCAAATGAAAATGACCATTGGGTTTATCTCTTATAGCACCAAGAAAGCCCATAAAACATATACAGTCTTTTACAAGCTGATCCATTTCATAAAGCAAGATGAATTTGATTTATTAATCCAAAATTAATTAAGATTAATATATACATGCCTAAGGTAATTGTTAAGTTGGAAAAGAAGAAATTAGAGAATGAAACTAAATGGCGCATGCAGACTAAAACCGCATAAACACTGGACAATGATAGGCTAATCACCACTTGTCAAGAACTTAAGCTTTGAAAAGTACCCATTTGGACACGTGGCAAGTGGGCATAGACCTTAGTACACATGTTAATCTTCTGAAGAGACAGCTGCTTTAGAGCTTGCAGGACAGCATTTTACGTGTCTATTTAAGAGGTTGTTCTTACGAGCACATGGTTAGTGATGTTAAAGTGTGAGATAAAAACATGAAGGTAATTGCGCTGTGTTTTGCTTAATTTTCTTTTGTTATGTTAGTTCATTTGCATGTTTTCTTGTTATTATATGATTCTGTAGTGTCACTGAGGTTTGAGTTTGATGTGCTTTACATGCTCTAATCAGTAGTTTATGAAGGTCCATGAAACAAGGTCTCAAGCTCATGTACCAGCTGCTGAAGAAGGTAAAATAATGACAAGAAAGCATAAGGCAGAGAACAAGGGACATATTGAAGGAGAACAATCTCCAAAGAAACATAAAAATGAGACTGATAGTTCCAAAGCTGATGTATCTAAAGAGTTTGATGAATTCTCAAAGGCCATAAGAGAGCATCTCCCTGTTGCTCAAATGGTAGAAATTTTAGAGATGAATGACCAAGATTCTTCTGGCTCTGATGGGGCTGTTATCACTAAGTGGTCAGTTAATCCCCACTTAATAGGTTAATTAAGCTCTTCATTTTTATGTTTCTTTGCCTAGTTTAGTGATGGATGCTTTTGAATTTTTTTTTATTGAACAGCCAAGATTTGCTGTTTCTTGGGCCATTAGGGAGATGTTTATTATGTGGGTGCTGTTTAGATTTTGATGGTAAAAGCTATTTCTGCAAAGGGTCTTATAGTGAGTGGTCTAGTTGCACTTTCAAGACAAGAAATCCACCAAGAAAAGAGGAGCAAATCAAAATGCCTGATTCTGTTCTTAGCTCCCCAATTGCAGATGTAACACAAGCTCTCTCTATTTCTATTTTTATATGCCTGAAAATCTCTCAGACATTTTTAGTGAGATACCTTGTTTTTCTTTGTAATATTCTAGTTGCTAAAGAAGTATCAAGACCCTAAAAACCGGCCTAGCCAAGATTTAGGAGCACCAGGCAAGCCCTTTGCAGGGATGAGGATTTCATTATCAGGCCGACTTTCGCGAACTCATGTATGTACTATTGTTGCAATTGCTGGAGCATACACATTTATGTGCTTTTACCACATTCACAATTAGATAAAAGTATGTACATTTGATCAATGCAGCATTACTGGAAGAAAACTATTGAAAAATATGGAGGGAAGGTCTCCAATTCGGTTCTTGGTAACTTAGTTCATCCCACATTACCTGGTTTTTTTTAACTGAATTCATATTTTTGTGCTTATATATATACGTCCTGCTAGCCGTGACACTTGCGAAAACTTCAATAGGTGTGACTTGCCTTGTTGTTTCGTCTGCTGAGCGCCAGCGTGGTGGTTCTTCTAAGCTCTTAGAAGCAATGTGAGCATAAAAATTTCTTAAAATTTTACTAACTGAATCAGTCTGATTAATTTACTGTATCTACATTAAAACTTTTCCTTGAAGAGAATCGAGCATACCTGTAGTGAGAGAAGAATGGCTGCTCGACAGCATTGAGAAGCAAGAACCTCAGCCTTTAGAAGCTTATGATGTAGTCTCTGATCTTTCTGTGGAGGGTAAAGGAATTCCATGGGACAAGCTAAACCCTGAAGAAGAAGCTCTCGAGTCGATTTCAGCAGAAGTATAGAATACTTTTCAATTTTCAGATATTTCTAAAAGCCGGTCCATGAAGAATCTGCCATTTTTAATCACAATAACTTATCTGTGAGTGCAGCTCAAATTATATGGAAAAAGGGGAGTCCATAAGGATAGTAGATTGCAGGAACGGGATGCGAAAATATTCGAAAGAGATGGGATAGTGTATAACTGTGCCTTCTCACTTTGCGACATGGGAAAAGGAATAAACAAGTAATGTCAAAAAACCCCTTTAAAGTAATGCTGCTTTTGATCAATAGACTATCTTAAGTTGGTAGTGTCACTGATTCTGTTTATTTGGTATAGATATTGTATCTTGCAACTGATCACTGTACCAGAGAGCAACTTGCATCTCTACTACAAGAAAGGCAGTGATGGATCATCAGTGGGCGCAGATGAGAGAGTTGAGGAGTTTGAAAATGTGGATGATGCTATTAAGGAATTTGTAAGGCTGTTTGAGGAAATTACAGGAAATGAATTTGAACCATGGGAGAGGGAGAAAAAGTTCGAAAAGAAAAGATCAAAATTCTTTCCTATTGACATGGTACATTTTGATATATTTCTTTCATTTGTCATTGATATTTTGAGTGGTATAGCCCTTATGTTTGATAAGTGCTTTTTGATAGTCTGATGGATTTGATGTGAGAAAAGGAGGACTTGGTTTAAGGCAGCTAGGAGCTGCAGCTGCTCATTCTAACCTTGAACCTAAGGTTGCATATTTTATGAAGATTTTTTGCAGTCAGGAGATTTATAGGTATAGTGTTCACTATTTGCTTTCTGCAAAATTTCTTTTGAATTGCAAACCTTAAATGTGTTAAAACTGTTTTGACGCAGGTATGCGTTGATGGAGATGGGTTTAGACTCACCTGAGATGCCAATAGGAATGCTCTCTGATTTCCACTTGAAAAGATGTAAGGATTTCACATCCTGGAGCCCTGCCCTCTTCCTCGATATGCCTCCTATAATAAAGTGATTACTTTCAGGTGAGGAGTTTCTGCTTCAGTTTGTGGAAGCAGTGAAATCAAGTAAAGGAACAGGGCAAAAGGCAGAGGCTATTTGGTCAGATTACAGCCAAAGATGGTTTACTCTACTGCATTCTACTAGGCCTTTGATCCTAAGAGACTATGATGAACTTGCAGATAATGTAACACAATGCAAGCCATCTTTTTCCGGCTACGATAACAATGAAAAACATCCTCTTCAAACACTTACCATGGATTTAACTTGTAGGTTGCAGCGGTATTTGAGACTGTCCGAGACATAAATGTGGCCTCACATCTTATAGGAGATATGTCAGGATCAACACTTGATGACCCTTTGTCCGATCGATTCAACAAATTAGGATGCTCAATTTCTCCAGTGCAGCAAGAGACTGAAGACTACAAAATGATTGTGAATTACCTAGAGAAAACTTATGAGCCAATCAAAGTTGGGGATATTGTAAGATCACTTAGAATATTGTTTTTCTATCTTTTGCTTTACACTTCATGATGTTTATGGTCTTTGCTGTGACTTAGGAATATGGAGTATCAGTTGAAAATATTTTTGCACTCGAACCGAGTGCCTGTCCTTCTTTGGATGAAATAAAGAAGTTACCAAACAAAGTTCTGTTGTGGTGTGGTGAGATTCTAAAGCCTGATTCAGCTTTGTCATCTGATCTTGCTCTGGATATAGCACCAATTTCTTTTTATATCCAGGTAGTCGAAGCTCAAACTTGTTAAGGCATTTGCATAAGGGGTTCTTGCCAGCTGCCTGTTCTCTTCCAGTGCCGGGTTATATGGTAAAGAGATACTACTATTTTTTTTTTATTGACTTTGTTCTTTTTTTTTTCAATCCGGTTTTAATTTAACTTGTTTGGCTTGCAGTTTGGCAAGGCAATTGTTTGTTCTGATACTGCTGCAGAAGCAGCTAGGTATGGTTTCACTGCTGTAGATAGGCCTGAAGGATTTTTAGTTCTGGCTGTTGTTTCTCTTGGAGATGAAGTTACTGAGGTTTCAAGCCCGCCAGAGGTGACTTGATTTTTCTAAACATGAACTGCATTTTTGTGTTTAACAAATACAACCCTGAAAAATCTGCTACATAATGAATGCCTCAGGACACAAAATCTTTGGAAGAGAAGAAGACAGGAGTGAAGGGACTGGGAAGGAAAAGGACAGATGAAGCAGAACACTTCGTGTGGAAAGATGATATCAAGGTTCCATGTGGCCGCTTGATCCCATCAGAGAACAAAGATAGCCCTCTAGAATACAATGAGTATGCCGTCTATGATCCCAAACAGGTACTGATATACAAGTCAACTCTTTGGCTGGTGTTGTTTACCGTTCTTTTAAGATCAGAACTTAATGCAATGTATCGAAATTGCAGACGAGCATAAGGTTTCTGGTGGGAGTGAAGTATGAGGAGAAGAACGTGGAGATGGACACTGTAGAGCCATAGCTGAAAACAGCAGCATGTCTTTTTGTATCTTGCTTTTGCCATTCAGCGACAAGGTGGTGTATGTGTATGAATGAGGGCACAAGGTAGTTGCTAGGGTTTTTGGATTTTGTTGTATATTTCCATCACTAATCCATGTTGTAGCAGGAATAATAACACTAATATGTATGTAGGCTCTACCTATCTTCTGTTGAAATTTCATGTTTCTGCAATGTTTCTGGCTGTGGCTATAAGAATCTTTTATGGCAAAAGATGTCTTCAAATGTTTTTTAACCCATCAAACTACGCCCAACAAGTGAACAAACGTAAAGTGTACGTTAGACATTATGATATCATACCAAAGAAGACGCAGCAAACAACAGCAGTAAGATAAAATTAGATAATCAAATCTTATATGAATTTGCTGCTGTGGCAGTCGAGACTGATCTTGAGAAACTGACAAAACATAAACCTCAAAGGGCATGTTACTCAGTTTGCAAGCAGACAAACAAAATGATTAATTATTGACATACTGCAAAAACCAATGAAATATTGGGGCCATCATCGTCCAGTCATCCCTTGCAGTGTCAAAAACAATAGCATCTTTATATATAATATTAATTGATAAGTGCAAAAGTGAATCTTAAATTAAATGCCATCTTTATAAAGCCTTAAGCAGTTGACTTTCTGTTGTTGTTTCTAAGTATAAATGGCGCACAACTAGTGATTTGTGAGCTCAAAAAAGCATTAAACAGGCCTATAGCCATACAGACAGGTAGATGCAGTAGAACCTTGAGTATTTGAAGACAGCAAAAGCATATAAGATCACAAATCCTGAAATCATATTCCGGACAATTTTACATTTAGTATCATCCTAAGCTACGTTGGACGGTACAGTTCAGAATATGAAACAGAATTTTGTTTTATTTTTTGACTGTGTTGTGGAAGTGATTCAGTTACAACAATACAAAGATTAAAGCTTGACAACCAATACAACAGACCAAGACAAAATTCATCGATAAATTATGACAGGAGGAAACTTGAACTTGTCTGAAACAAATGGTATTAACTGTGGATTGCTCTCCAAATCATGATAGAAATCATATTCAGCTTCATAATCATGCAAATCAAGCTCACCCTTTTGATTAGTATGGTAATGGTGCTTAGCCTGTGCAGATTTTCCAAAGCCAAAAATGCTAACTTTGTCACAAGTGCCCAAAGCTAGCATTACAGCTTCGAAACCAGAAGAGTAGTGAAACATCAAACCATCATGTGTAGAGCTCCATTCATCAAGTGACTTCCCTGTCTCATCAGCAAACCGTTTCAAGGAGTAGTACTTCACAATCCTTGCACACAACACATCAAATCGCGGATCGGTGACAATCAAGGGAGCCTTGTGCGAAGTATTGCAAACGGTATAGTCCAAGAAATGTACTGGCTGACAAATATACATAACAATAGGAACATTAGCCCCATATGGATGACAAAAGCATCCAACCCTCCTAGCACAAAGATGCAGTATATTGCTATTGACAAATGAAATATTAGTCTTAGACCCAACATGTTGCTCAAATCTCTCAGTTCTTGCATTGTTCAATCTAAAAACCATCTCATGACTATCAATCAACTCACCAGAATTTCTCTGCAACAAAATCCCACTATTTCCCACTATAGCACAAGAGCTGTACTTCTTGTTTGAACCCAATAATCCATTGTGTCTGTCAATGGGATTCTTTACAAGCTCTATCAGTTCAGCCATTATATCAGGTTGATACCTCTTGCTTCTTGACCAATCTTGCAAAACCCTCCTAAACTCCAACCAATACCGATAAAACTGAGGTGACCTGAGCATTACAGGTATACCTCTAGATGAACTAGCTCTGGTATCATGATGATTGAACCTTCTCCAAGAAGCAAAGGTCCTATATCTCCCTTGACTAGCAAAATTACCTTCTAACAACTGTTCTATTTCTTGCTTTGCTTTAGCTTCACCAATATCAATAGCTGCATATTTAAGCAATGTAGAGTTGAAAACTGGGACTGGAGGGTGAACTATTACATTAGTTTGGTGCTGAAGTGATCTAAAGAAAAGGTCTTTACGGATTAAGATCCGGCAACTAAGAGTAACAGCAAACACCACCAACAACAGAATGGTAAAGAGTGGACGCACTGACCTTTTCATTGGATAAATGAAATCACTAGCTCTGTTAATGGGTATTGCTAAATCTGCCCACCATAACCATTGAACATGGATTGTACGGATATTGGACATGTCTGTATCAGATCCATCTTCAAATTCAATAACTTTTGGCTTCAAGAAAGTAAAGGGTATAATAAAAATACAAACTTTTTCAAGAAAGTGTAGTGGGAAGCATAGTTAAATGCAATGATGGGTGTGTATGTATATTCAAGAACAAGAACACTGACTCCAAAATCTTGAACACCCAAATCTTGAAATGGAAAAAAGAACAAGAAAACGCTACAAGAAAGCGAAAGTGAAATAAGAATTGCAAATGGAAATGAAATTTGGATGATGAGAGGTTTGGTTAAGAAATGGGAATTTCATGACTGAAAAAAGAGCTAAAAAGCTAAAGATCTCAAAACAAAGAAAGGGTTTTTGTAGTTGTGGCTGGTGCTGCTGATGGTGGGGGGTGGAGAGATGATATTGAAAATGAGCATAAACAAAAACAATAGGAAGCATTTAAATTGTGGTGTGTATATATAATTTGTAGTGTATTTGTTTGAAGGTCTGGTGATGGTAGTGACTAGTGAGTGTCTAGTGGGGGGGTCTATTCTTGTGTTGTAACCTTTTGTTGGGGTTATTTGCAGACTTGCAGCTGATGGACTGGAATTTGAGAAAGAGACCTTTTTTTTTTTTTTGAGGATTATTTTTATTTTAATGTTCTTGAAAATAAATAATAATTTTATGGCTAGCTTTTTTTTTTTTTTTTGAAAAAAAATTTCAAGTAATATTAGATATGATATTCAATAAATATAAAAATAAAAATATTAATGAATTTAATTCTGAAATATTTTGAGTTATAGAACTTAAATTTTAAGATATTTCGTTAAATGTGTTTTATTATTAAAATATGAATTTTTTTTTTAAAAATGCAATTAATTTGAAATTATAAAATTCAATTGTCCTTAAAATCATTAAGTTTAAAAAATGCAATTAATTTGCAATTATAAAATTTAATTGTCCTTAAAATCATTAAGTTTATTAAGGACTAGATTTTTGTATATATAAATGTATACTGAAAGTGATGTTTTTATTTCTATCATAAGAAAAAGAGAGAGTGATGTTTTTGGAATTTCATTTGATGAATTAATTTTTAATTTTTGAGGGACCTTTCTAGGCAACAGTAACTGGTGGATTTGTTTGGTAATGGGGTATGGATGATTAATACAAGAAAATACCTTTTGGTAAAATATTGGTGAAAATAAAAATTTAGAATTTTAATGTATTTTTTTATAATATGTACCTAATATTTTCCTCAAAAAAAATAATATGTACCTAATATTCAACTAAACTATGTAATCTACAATCATTTAACTTCCATTATTCATGTTTAGTTCCTTTCTTAGAGATTACAACATATTTTATATTTGTTTATTTCTCCTTTAATGAAATCAACTAGGAAAAGCCTCTCTTATGGGAGAGGTTAATCCAACTTTAGAAAAACCTATTTCATGATCAAGTTACACAAGTTCCTTATACATTGTTTTAAGGTTAATCAATATATCTCCAAAATCTTTGATAGAGACCCTTTTTCTAGGCTCTTGCTACAGTACAATTATTGTATATGTACAAATGAAGGAAACACATGGATTTTAATACAGATAATACTACCCTGTTAGGTTATTTTCTAACATTTAAAAAAAATAATATGTTGACCTTTTTCTCCAGGATCTTAAATCGCAAACTCCTCACCAAATCAACGTTTGTTCTAACTTCCAACTATAAATTTTACCCTCACCATATCTACGTCTACTCCTCATTCTCACTCATTTTCTATCCATCAAATCTAAACCCAAACCCTATTAATTTGCTTCTCTCTCTTTCCTCTTGTTGTTCCCTCCTAATTAGTAATTCTAATTTTAGTCTATTCAATCAATCCAAACCCAAACCACATTAATTTGCTTATATCTCTTTACAAAAAATAAGCACTCTAAACTTCATATGTTTTCGGGGAGGAAGTAAGCTCATATTGAGCTCTCTACAACTCCAATAAGCAATAAATACGAAAGTGTTAATATGTTCTTCATATTGGACGCTGCCTGAAGTTGGTAGGTTCTTTTATTTTTTAATTTTTTTCATCAATTATGATCATATTCAGTTGTATTATCAAATAAAGTTTATTTGACTAAACTTACGAATAACAATTATGGTCGAAAAACTTCCTTGTGTGTGCATAATTGATTGGAACATCAGTCATGACAAATTTATTA
>CATIWO010745221.1:0-11698 GCA_949673435.1 Macaranga tanarius | reverse complement strand
ATTTAAACAATAAATCATATTTCAATGCAATTTATTAACTTTTTGAAAATCATATAAATATTTAATGTGACAAATTAATAATTATTTGTACAGGCTGCTATCAATGTGGTGGGCACCAGTTAGGACATTGAAGGTCCAAATCTAGTATGCATATTGATATAAATAACCACTTGGATTAGCCCTAAAGGCATCTATAAATCTCGAGCGCTATCCCAAAGACAGTAATCTTAAGTGTCATATTATAACCGTCAATTTACTCTGTACCCCAGGCATAGGAAATAAGAATTTCACGTGAGTTGCTGTGTCCCGGACACAGTCTTACATCTCAACGAACCCTGCCGTATTCTGGATACGGTCTTACTGTAACCTTTCCATATAGTATATTCATCCTTTAATAAAATATTCATATTTCCAAAATAGGATATACAATCAACTTAAATGAGACTCGTTCATATCATTTTCAAGTGTTCTTGAACCTTTGATTGGTTATAACTATTTCGAAACCACTTCTTGAACCGTAAATACACAAATTTTAGGCCAAAACGCCATCCCTACTTACTGAGGCATCGCTTGCCATATTTATGTCACAAAGGTGCCGTCTTCTGTCCTATAGAGGCACCGCCTAATTGAAGAGGTGTCGCCTGTCTCAAATATAGAGGTGTCGCCTTATCACTTATAGAGTTGTCACTTTTGGGGTTATTTTGGGTTGAAGCGTGGCCTCTATGCAATCAGGTGCCGCTTGATTATTTCAGTATATTTGAAAAATTTTAATTTCATCAACAGATGCGAAAATTCAACCAAAATCAATTAAATAACCATAGAAATTGATATAGAATAAAAGGATTGAAGAGTGGAAATCTACTCACTCAAATATAGGTTCTTTCACTTCTTCTCCCTCCTCCGGCAGCGTTCTTCTGCATTTTTTTCTGTACTTTTCCTTCCTTTTATCTTGTTTACGGCGGTTTAATGCGAAATTCCCTTTTAGTCCCTCAACTTTTATTTTTTTAATTAAGTCCTCAATCCATACTTATTTTTTTACAATTTAGTCCTAACCTAAAATAATTTAATTATTTGGGTACAAACCTAATAATTCTCCCCCACTTAGAAAATTTTAGCCTTAAAATTTGAGGAGTATTAAAATAATTACGAGTAACGATGTTTCATATTTTCTTCTCGTTCTCACATGGCTTCCTCTTAAGTGTGATCTCCCCACTATACTTTAACTAGAGGAATGACTTTATTACACAATATCTTTTGATCTCTAGCTATGATCGATATCGGTTCTTCCACATAGCTCAGATTTTCCTTCAATTCTATCAGTTGTTCATGTAGTATGTGCGAAGGATCACTTCTATACCTTCTCAACATTGGCAAATGGAAAAGGTCATAAATTTTGAATAAATTAGAACGTAAAGCTAGACGGTAAGCTACTAGTCTGATACGTTCAATTACTTTATACGGTCCAATGAATCTCGAGCTTAACTTGCCATACTTGTCGAATCTTAATACGTCCTTCCATAAAAATATCCTTAAAAATACTTTTTCACCGACGGTTTATTCGATATCAGCTCATTTTAAATTTGCGTAATTTCTTTATCGATCCTGGGCCGTCTTCAAATTTGGTCGAATGGTATAAAGATTCTCTGTAACTATTTGTACCAATTCTGGACCTAATAACTTCCTTTCTCTAACTTCCTCCCAACAAATGGGGGTTTTACACTTCCTTCCATATAACACTTCAAATGGAGCTATATCAATACTGCTCTAATAGCTATTGTTTATAAGTAAATTCCATTAGTAGTACATACTTATCCTAATTGCCTCCAAAATTCAACGCACTAGCCCTAAGTATATCTTCCAATATCTGAATAGTACGTTCAAATTGGCCATCAGTTTGAGAGTGAAAGGTTATGCTAAACCTTAGTTTAGTACCCATAGCTTCTTGTAAACATGGCCAAAATTGTGATGTGAATCTTGGGTTTTGATATGATACAATCGATATAGGTGCTCTATGTAATCTCACGATCTCCTTAACGTAAAGCTCCGCCAGCTTGTTTAAATTATGGCAGACCTTGATTGGTAGGAAGTGTGCCGACTTCATTAAACGATCGATAATCACCCATACTGAATCATTTCCTTGTTGAGTTTTTGGCAATCCTATCACAAAATCCATTGTGATATATTTCCATTTTCACTCCGGAATTGGTAAGGATTCCAATAATTCCGCAGGATGCTTATGTTCGGCCTTTACTTGATGACAGATTAAACATTTAGACATAAATTCTGCTATGTCACTTTTTATCGCTTTTCACCAAAAATTTTCCTTCAACACCTTATACGTCTTTGTACTTCCTAGATGCATAGCAAACGTTGAACATTATGCCTCCTCCATTATTTTTCGTATTAACTCTCCTACATTTGGCACATACAATCTATTTCCAAACTTTAAAATTCCTTCCTCGCTACATTTTAACTCTTTTATCTTCCCATAATTTACATCTTCACTTAACCTTTTTATTTCTTCATCTACTTACTATGCTGCTAAAATTCTATCATTTAAAATCGGTCTTATTTTCAAGGTAGCTAACACACCACTAGAGGAATCTACCTTAATCTTAACATTTAGCTTCCTCAGTTCAATCAATAGTGGCATTCTAATAGTACGGATATGATACAGACTTCCACTCAATTTTAAACTTAAAGCATTCGCGATCACATTCGGCTTTCCTAGGTGATATTATATCGTACAATCACAATCTTTTAATAACTCTACCCAGCGTCTCTGTCTCAGATTTAGCTCCTTTTAAGTTAAAACATACTTCGAACTTTTATGGTCTGTAAATATCTAAAAAGTGACTCCATACAAATAATGTCTCTAAATTTTTAACACAAATACTATTACTGCCAACTCCAGATCATATGTAGGATAGTTTTGTTCATGTGACTTTAATTGCCTTGATGTATACGCCACAACCTTTCCGTTTTGCATCAACACGCACCCAAGCCCTTGTTTCAAAGCATCATTATACACTGCATAATGGCTTCCTTCCACATGCAATGTCAATATCGGTGCAGTGACTAGCTTCTCTTTTAGAATTTTGAAGCTTTGTTGACAATCTAAATTCCATTCGAATTTCACATTCTTTCTCAATAATTTTGTCAATGGTGATGTAATAATTGAGAAATCCCGTACAAATCTTCGATAATAACCCGCTAATCCTAAAAAAAGCTTTGTATTTTTGTTAAGTCCTTGGTCGTTCTTAATTTACAATTGCTGTAATCTTACTGGGATCCACATACACTCCCTGAACAGAAATCACATGTCCAAGAAATGTAACTTTATCTAGCCAAAACTCACATTTACTAAATTTGGCATATAACTGTTTATCTCTCAAGGTTCCTAACACCAATCTCAAATGCTCTTCATGCTCCTTTATGGACTTAGAATATACTAGGATATCATCAATAAACATAATTATAAATTTATCCAAACAAGGTTTGAACACTCGATTCATCAAATCCATAAATGCGGCTAGGGCATTAGTTAACCCAAATGGCATTATAAAAAATTTATAATGACCATACCTCATTCTAAAAGCGTTTTAGGTATATCTAACTCTTTAATCCTAAATTGGTGATAGCCGGATCGTAATTCTATACTATACCTCATTCTAAAAGTAGTTTTAGGTACGTTTGATGCTGTAATCCTCAATTGGTAATAGCCGGATCACAATTCTATCTTTGAAAATACCCTTACTCCTTGCAGCTGATCATATAAATCTTCTATCTTAGGCAAAGGATATTTATTCCGGATTGTGATCTTATTCAACTACCTACAGTCTATACACAGTCGAAAAGATCCGTCCTTCTTTTTAATGAATAACACAGGTACACCCCATGGAGAGAAACTTGGTCAGACAAATATTTTATCCAATAATTCCTATAATTGCACTTTCAACTCCTTTAACTGTGTCGGAGCCATCCTATATAGTGCTTGCGATATAGGACCAATTTTGAGTATTAATTCAATCTCAAATTCTATTTCTCTCTCTAGTGGTAAACCTGATAAGTCCTCCAGAAATACATCTCAAATTCATTTACTATCGGTAATTCCTTTAGCTTTGTACCTTCTTTCTTTTCCTCCACCATAGAAGCTAAATATGCTTCATATCCTTTCTTAAGATATTTCACAACTTTCATCACCGAAATAATTTTAATAGGAGCATTCTTATTATCTCTAATAAATATTATTCTTTCTCTATTATCCTTCTTAAATTCTACCTATCTAGTGTAACAATTCACATTGGCTCGATAATAATTCAATCCATCCATCCTGAGTATGGCATTAAACTCATTGAGATATAGGGGTATGAAATTCCATTTCATCTCACCCCCACCAATTCTCACTAATATATTTCTATATACATTTTTACAAACTACATTCTTTCCCATAGGCGTGCTCACAATTATAGATTCATTCAAATAATCCATCTCAAATTCATTATGAATCATAAAAGCAGCTGATATAAATGAAAATATAGCTTTAGGATCAATCAAAATATGTGTTAGCTTACCATTTATATGAGCTTTGCCCGTTATCACATCCGGTGACTTTTCTACTTCCTTTTCAGTAGTAGCATATATTTTCGCTTGTTGTACCCCATTAGCTACTGTATTTAGTTCTCCTAAACAATTCTTAGGAGGCTTTGCTGCTCCAACTCTCTCTCCGAGCATAGCTGCAGGTCTTCCCGCCCTTGATGATCTTCCACCTCTTTCTTGTTAAGGAATATGGGACGCTTGTGCAGATGGTTTACCTAGATATGCCTTTGTACAATTTCATACATAATGCCCGATTTCATTATAATAGTAGCATCAGATCTCTCCTTAGTTGCACCTTCTCGTGTGATTCTTCCCACACATATTACACCAAGGTGGCATATCCCTACCCTACATCCTACTTCCTGCACCCATCTGTCCTAATGGTCTTTTCGACTGTCTCACTAAAATTTGACTTCCTTGAGGTTTGTTTCCATCTCCCAACCTCGCATTACCCCTGGAGTATAAAGAAAACCATAATCTCCGATCATTATTCCTTCTCCAACGTTGCCTGGATGATTCAGGCTGTTGGTTAAGCTTGGTTTGGGTTGAAGTCTCAAAGTCTTCATGCAGTTTATCCTACTTTATAGCTTTCTCTACCCAACCTCTAAAAGTAGTTCCAGTGTACAAGTTCAATTTTCCTCTCAAGGATATATGCAATCCTTCTTGAAATTTTTCACTTTTTCTTTCTTCTGTAGGATAAATATCCTTAGTATACTTGTACAAATCCTCAAACTTATCGACATATTCTTTGACCATCATGTATCCTTACACCAAATTAATAAATGCAGCTAATTTCTCCTTTCAAAAGTTTTCAGTCAAGTATTCTTTACGAAATTCTTCTTGGAATACTTGCCAAGTTAAGGCTTCTCTAAATAAATTTCGCACCCAAGTTAGCCAATCATCTGCCTTGCCACACATTAGGCCATAAACATTACTTATTTTTTCTTCATTACTGAGCTGCAAAGTCATAAAAGCTTTTTCTACAATTTTGATCCATTTGTTAGCTTATCCAGGATCCAACGTACCGTAGAATTCATATGCTCTGCGTTTCTTTGCATGCTCGATCACTTCTCTAGGTCTCTTATATATCTTTCTCTCAGCCATCACTATAGCCATACTACATGCTAATTCTATATGATCTATAGGTGGCACAGGGTTATTAATAATATTTCCTTGTACTAGCAGTGGTGGTTGTCCATTACGCATCCTTCGAGGCACGTTGAAATTTAGTATTGAAGTACCAAACATCGAACTACCCTGTTCGCTTCTCACACCGATTCCTCGTACATTTTATCCTCTATTCCTAATAGAGGCTTCTAATGGGGAACGTTCTTGTAATAAACTTTTACCCCTACTAACACTCTCATCTCGTTCTATCAAATGCACCTCACCAGCTTGTATATGTTGACCTCTATCTCTACCTTGTGGCCTACCTTTAGGTCTTCCTCAAGTACCCAAACCACCTCTTCTAGTTCTTGCCATCTCTTAACTTCCTATAATTTTCCAAAATCAATTTGTTTTAGTAACTCAAATCATTAAATATCATATTACTAATCATTGTCCATTCATCATATATGCTTTCCTTAAATTCTCTCATAATTAACTAGCCTAGATTTCAACTTTTAAGCTTTCAACTCATCAATTCCATTGAAAAACTATTTCCACATTCTAAATTTTTCAAACCTAGGCTATGATACCAAAAACTGTAGCACCCCTCCCTATTGACACTCCGGCAGGCAGTATATGCACCCTGTACTATCATGCCCGAGGCTCCGATGAGGAAAGGTGTCACTTCTATACTGAAACTATTCTAACAACTATATTATAACATCAACTATCTGTAATTAACCAATATGTTTCAACAATCAACATAAATCATAATAGATGGCAAAAAAGTCAATAAACCCAAAAGATTCTAAAATATTTTTTCTATAAAAGGGTTGCTCTATTTTCATGATTGCTATCATGATCATTTGGAAAAATTAACTTTAAACTTTCATATTTTCATTAAGTTTATGTTTTGATGAGTTCTTATTTTTGGATTTGAGTGTATGTATTACACTTTTAAGAGTGTTAAAGATGACCTATAGGTCTCAAAACTAAAAATGACCAGCATGTCAAAAAAATTAAAAATATTGAAGACATTGACATGTCTCAAAACTACAAATATTGAAGAAGTCCATTATGTTTCTAAATTGAAAAATTGATATCTAAAAATTTGATAAGTGAATGAAGGGACCTAGAGCATACCTTTAAATTCCATGCGACTTGAAGCACATCAAAAAACTGCTTGATTTACAAAACTTACTTGAAGCTGTTGTTACAAGATGATCAATCATATTTTTACTTATTTTTTGAAGTCACGGAAGTAAATTTCAAATAGGAGTAGCTACAAAATTTAAAGAAAAGAAGTTAGAGAAATTAAATTCAAGGTGGATCAGCCATACAAATTTATTAAAAATAAGATGATATAGAAGTTCTAAATTTTCAACAACAACTTTAGCAAGAAGAAGTGTTAGAGAGTGCTAAAATTATACCACAAAATCTGTGATATTTGGTGATAAAAGTTATTAGTTGTAAATGTGTGATGATCCATAAAGTTAGGGAGACAAAATCAATATGTTAGGTAATATTTGTTATTGACTCAAAAATGATGTTTCTCTTATAAGTAAAAGTTGTTGTAAGTTGTGTATGTGTGTGAAGAAAAAGAAAAAAATAGACTAAGAAAGTGAGAGTAGAGATGAGAAAAAGAAAGTTATTTTTTATTAAATCTTTTAATCATAATTACATATTATATTTTCTAATTTTCAGCTATATTTTCAATGATTTTCTTTATATTTGCAATATTTTGATCAATACTTTATATGCTTTATACTAATATTTTAATACTAATAAAATGTCTCCCTTATAAAAGTTAACAGTGATATCAAAGCTCCAATGATCTTTGAGGGGTCTATTTTTATTAAAAAATCAGTTTTCAAAATGTTGTTTAAAGAATCTAAATGTTTTTTCTATGAAACGGTTGCTCTGCTTTCACGGTTGCTAGCATGATCATTTATAAAAATCAACTTTAAACTTTCATGATTTTATCAAGTTTGTGTTTGATGAGCTCTTAGTTTTGAATTTGAGTTTATGGATCACTCTTTCAAGAGTGTTAAAGAGGACCTACAAGTCCTAAAATTGAAAATGATTAGCATATTAAAAAATACAAAAATATTAAAGAGATCGACATGTCTCAAAACTACAAATATTTAATAAGATTGTCATGTCTCTAAAATGAAAATTTATTAACTAAATATTTCCTAAAGACCATTAAGTCTTTAAACTAAAATTTGAAAAAAAAATGAATAAGGGCACCTAGAGCACGTCCTTAAACTGCAAGCAACCTGAAGCATGTCGAAGGATTAAAGTATAAAATGGAAGGGAAGTAAGGAGCCAATTGGGAATTTATAAAAAAAAAAAAGTTGCATTTAAAAATGAATAGGAGGAGAAGAAGGAAGCATAAGCTTTCTGCTATCAAAAGCTTGGAGAAGAGAAAGAGCTATAATAGGCAAGAACAAGAACAATATCTAAGGTTTGGTTTTTGGTTAGGGTTTGCATTAATTAAAGTAAGATTTTATTTTCATCTTGCATTTTCATCAAGAATTAAAAGCATCTTAAGTTGTGATCTTGAAGTAAATCATAAGACTTGTGGTTAATATTATATGATCACCAAGTTGGGAGAAGAACTTGAAGTTTCTTTGTGTAGGAATCTTGGTGAGTGAAGTTTATATCGCCTTCTCCTTCCTATGATTTAAATTCTCTTCTTGAAGTATTGTAATTTTAGTTGATGATGATTTTTAATTTTGAATTTTAAAGATGGAATGCTTAAAATATGTAATAAACCCGAAATTAATGTTTTGAATATATAAAAATGAGTAATACATATGTTGCAATAATTCTTATAATGTTATGGTTGAAAGTAAGTTGAGTCTAGATTGAAAATATGCTTTGTAAAAATGCAGACACATCTTCAGGTCGTTTAAGTGATGCCTAAGTGTCCTACAGGTGCCTCAGTGTATTGAGATGATGCCTAATGATGCGGTATTGTTACACTGAGGAGGCACCTCTGTGACCTAATTATGCAACTAAATGTATTTAAACATAAAAATTTATAACCTAACCTCAACTAAAAGTATATAAACACCCATATAAACACTTAAATTACTAAAATTGACTCAAAATGAGTTAAATAAAACATGTTTTACTAAAGATTTGTATGATGGAATTATAGATATATGTAGCTATGTAGTTGAGCATATTATGTTAACTTGGAGTTAATATGCATTCTTTACTTGCCAGAGTAAAGGATAGTCTGAAACATTAATGCTTAATCTTGGCAAATAATATAAATAATATCAAATCCTAATCAACCTAAATATTGTAAGGTTGAAGATTGAAAGTTCATTCAGTCATAAAGTATGATAATATTTGATAAACTTTTCAAGTCTCTATATTATGACACCCCTCCCCATCGATGTCCTATCGGATAGCATCGACACTCCCGCTACTCCACACAAGGCACTGACATAGAGAGATGTCACTTCTAGGTTATAACTAAATAAACATTCACTATTCGACAGTCATACATCATTTAATTTACAAAAAATATATGTAAATAAAATTATTAATAACATTCATCCAAACAAAAATAAGAATGATAGCAAGCTCAAACATGCTACTGATATAATATATATAAAGATAGTGTACTACAAGAGAGCTGGTAGGGAATGGGTTATCCTAAATATATTAAAATTTACACTAAAAAAGAATGGAAAAAACCCATCTACCCAAACCACACAAGGTCAATCTAGACCTAGAGAGTACTACCATATCTATAATAAAATAAAGTGCAGTTACTCCTTATATCATGCCCTATCTCAAAACAAAAAGAAAGCGGTCTAGACGTAAACTAGGTCTAGGTCAAAGAGACCCGAACCCTAAAGGTAGTGACATGTGTCATTGTAATCACAGTCAAGTATCCATCAGCGAAGTCCTCTCTCTCCGTATGTGTATAATAATAGACCACTATAGGCTCTATGGTGACTCTGAAAGATAAAACTGCATCAGCGTCATGTCATATGAAAAATTACACCTCCTTCTCTAGTCCATCTATTTCATATGACATAGCAGTTCACAAGATAGCCATACTATTTACAAGACTAACAAGGGCTAACCTATGCTGAAAAGAGAATGAAAATAGAGTGGTGAGTATTTTCTCAAGAAAATACCCAATGAATGGAGAAACTATAACACTATTATAAGAATCAATAAGGAATGTCAATAATCCATAATATTTGAAAATAATCAAAATTATAACCATTTGGTTTATAAAATAATCTATAATGATTGAATACATTTTATAATCAAGTCACAATGATCATTTATAATAGCTCTTTAAAGATCTGCTCCAATTTACCGGAGGTTTTCTAATCATACAATTTAATTAACTTTTTTCATAATATCATTCTCATTATATTAATAGCATAGTACAACACATCATAATTTGCCAAATATAAATAGGAACAGGTCAGGTTGTTATCGATATGGTGAGTATCAGTCAATACGTCGAAGGTCTAATCTAGGTATGCATCCCGATCCATAAACCACTTGAATTAGCCCCAAAATTATACAAGAATCTTTAGCATTGTCCGAAAGATAATAATCATAATCTCATAACTCAATTTTATCAATTTCTCATTATACCTCAGGTACAAAAATATCAATCACACGTGAGTTGTTGTTCCCCAAACATAATCTTATGTCTCAAAGAACCATGTCGTACCCCGGTCACTGTCTAACTACAACCACCTTTCCTTTCAATGTATATGTGCTCATAAAATCATCACATTTTCATAACCAATCATGATTTTGATGAAATCAAAACTCTATATCATCCTCGGTATTATATATATTACAAATTAAGGTTAAAAACTGGTCAAAATCAACTCAAACATCAATTTGAATCACTGAGGCGTTGGCTCAGTATAGAGGCGTTGCCTTTGTACTACTGTTACACTGCCTGTTCACTTTCAAATCACTGAGGTTCCGCCTTATTAGGCTACTGAGGCGTCGCCTTATCATCCACTAAAGCTTCGCTTAAGGGATTTAATGGGCTGAGGCGTCGCCTTTGTGCATAAAGGCACCGCCTTTGTGCAATTAGGCCTGATTGATCGCACCTTTAACATTTTAACTTTTAAAAATCAACCAACATATGCAAAATTCAATCCAAAAATAATCAGAAATCATCCAAAAACAAGTATATCAATTAAAGAATTGAAAAAATTAAGTCCACTAATAAAAAATGCAGATTCCCTCTCTTCTTCCTCTCTTTCAGGCAGCATTTCTTCCCCTTTTTTTCTTTCTTTTTTTCTTCTTCTGTATCTTCTTATTTATCTTCATCAATGGTGGTTTATGCTAAATTACAGTTTAGTCTCCCAACTTAATTTCTTTCAATTAAGTCCTTCCTTCAAACTTATTTTCCTTATAATTTAGTCCTAACCCAAAATAACTTAAATTATTTGAGTACGAATATGACAATTCTCCTCCACTTAAGAAATTTCATCCTCAAAATTTGGAGAAACTCATTTCAAAACTAATTCGTACCTGAAGAGAATAGGTACAGAGATTGTTGTCTCATATCCTCCTCTCGTTCCCACATAGCTTCTTCGCGAGAATGATTGTTCTATAATACTTTGACCAAAGGTACAACTTTACTATACAATACCTTTTTATCACTTACCAAAATCGATACTGGCTCTTCTTTATAGCTTAAATTTTCTTTTAATTTCACTAGTTATTCCTGTAGTATGTGAGAAGGATCACTTCTATATCTTCTCAACATCAATACATAGAAAATGTCATAAATACCAGATAGACTAAGAGGTAACATTAATCGATAAGCTACTGGCCTAATACGTTCAGTCACTTCGTATGGTCCAATAAATTTTAGGCTTAGCTTGCTGCGCTTACCAAATTTCAGCACACCTTTCTATGGTGATATCTTTAAAAATACTTTTTGACTAATGTTGTATTCAATATTAGCTCGCTTAAGGTTGGC
>CATIWO010745189.1:0-11329 GCA_949673435.1 Macaranga tanarius | reverse complement strand
GTTTTAGTTTTGATGATTTGCTTCATTCAACAAAATTTCGATAAAGTGTGTAATATAAGTCATAAGTGCATAAAAAAGAAACCCATATACCTTCTTTAAATTATGGTCAATGTTTCTAATCCACGATATCTCTTTAATTATAATGGTACACATATTGAACATGAATAATGATTTGTCACTTGTTTCTGGAATGGTGGCAGAAATTTTTGTGTTTTCGAGTAATGTTTATATGTAGTTTTGGCTTTTATTAAATATTTGTGATTAAATGTTTTTTGGGTTTTATCATTCTACAATATAAACCATTGATATATTTTACACACCAAGATAATCAATGGTTATAATTAAAAAAAAAAATTAATCTAACATTAATTATAATTTCATTTGTATAGATATAAATGCACCATTTCAGAAGCTCATTTTTTAAGTGATAATACATTAATTAATAGATTGTTTTCTGATAAACAATTGTCTTTATGAGTTGTTTTGCTTGATCTCCCCTTTTTTAATCAATTGTTTGTGTTTGGTGGGTTTCACACTACTAGAAAATAGGAATTCAGCGTAGTGATCAACACCTAGACTTTTGAATTTTACTAAATAAAAAATAAGTTGTTATTATTATTAGGGCCAATTTACCTTTTCCATTAGAGCCAATTTACTCCATTTTGACTTTTTAAGCCAATTTAGCCCTTACCTTTAGATAAAAGGCCAAATTACCCCTAAAAATTATATTAACCCCCTTAATGTTTGATACAGGTAAATAAGATTCTTTAAAAATTACAGGATCATCCCCAAATAGTCTAATTAGTCTACAAATTAGTCCATATGTCAAGAAATTAAAATATTTTTTGATTAAAATTTTTTATATAATTTTATTTTAATATTATATTTAAGATCCAAATTTATTTATACTTATAAATTTTTAAAAATCTTTGATATATTTTTTATATACAAATTTAATTATCTATTAGTAATTTTACTTAGTTGACAAATTGATCTTTATTTTATTTTCAAAGAAAAAATTAGAATAATATTCTTTTAAAAATTATATTTAAAATTCACATTTATTCATACTTTAGAATATTTGAAAATTTAATAATATATTACATTAACATACATGTTTAATTATGAATTGTTATCTTTTGTAGTTTGAATTTTACTTTAATTTATTTTTACTCTAATGTTTTCATTAAAATTATATTTTAAACATCAATTATTTATATTTTAATGTGCATATACTTAGGCACACACAGACATATATCTTATGTGCTTGCGTACATATTAATTTAGTTAATTATGATAGAGAATTGATTTAGTTTAGTTTTATTTAGTATTATAATTTAGTTTTATTTTAAGTTATTAATATATATTTAGTATTTTAAAGTTAAAAATTTAATGAAAGTTAATAATATATAATACTAATACATACCTTTATACGTTAAAAGTATACATTAATATTTTTAAATCATAAATAAATTTTTAGTTTTAAACATAATTTTAAAAATAATTTAGTTTATAAATAAATTATATTTTAAAAAAATCACTAATGGATAGTTAAATTTGTATGTTAATAAAATATAATTATATTTCTTTTAAAATTTTATAAAGTATATGTACATTTGGGTCTAAAATATAATATTAAAATATATTATTGATTAAAAATTATTTTGTTTTTGATATACGGACTAATTTGTAAACTAGTTTAAACATTAGGGATAATTTTGTAATTGGTTGAATGATTTTAATTTACCTGTGTGAAAAAGTAAGGAGGTGAGTATAATTTTTAGGGCTGATTTAGCCCTTTACCTAAAGTTAAGGGGCTAAATTGGCCTAAAAGGTCAAAATGGGTCTAATTGACCTTAATTGAAAAGGTCGAGGGCCTAATTGGCCTTTATTCCTATTTCTTGAGATGAGAACAGTGACTTGCCTTTATTGCATTGTATAATACAACATGAAAGTACTTGGATTAGGAGTAGTATATTACATCAACCTGTCAAAATATTCACATCATTGACTTAGAAAATGAAAAGTTAAAAAAAAAGAAAAGCCACAAAGGCACTAACTAATCCAATACTAGAAAATCCAAAAAACTTGTTGGGGACTTGATAGGGAAGGGATAAGTATACTCTGCTTGACCTAAATCATATCCTCCATTCTCCAATGAGGTTCTGTTTAGACGCACAAAGCTTGGCAGGGAATGGAGGATAATGGCAACACAAATGCCTCTGCTGGTGCGCCACTTACAACGCTGCCTATTGGCCTGTGGGCTGCAAATGTCTATATGAAGGATCAAAAGGAAACAAAAAAAAAAAAGACACCATGTCCATGCATGCATGACCATGAATCTTCATGTCCCTATAATTCCAGCACATGACGAATAAATAAGATAATAATAATAATAACAATTCTAAAACCAATCTTTTTTAAATCAAAATAGCATTATGTTAGTTTTTGTTAATAGGGAAGAAAGAGGCTCTCTATGCAGTGCACTAACTATTTTATGAATGAGATTTTATGAATGAGATTTTAAAAAATAGTAAAAATACACTTCAAATTTGGCTGCTGAATTCTAAATTTCTAATGGCTAAGCACAGACATCAACCCAGACCCAAGTGATATATTAGGAGCAATTCCATTTACCACTGGGGCCTAAACTTCTTCAATTTGAAACATAAAAAGGGGCACATCTTTAAAGCATATATAAAGGTGAACCAAGACAGTGACAGATATTCGAGCAAGTCATGCTCACATAAAGCGATGGAATACCCACCCATGTCACTAAAAAAAAGAATTACAACTTGGATCCAACAATGCATAAGAAAAGGAAAAAAAAATGCTGCTTATACTGCCACGGTGCTCCACTGACACCACTAGTTATAGGAACTGCAAGAGAGGTGGCAAAGCACCATAAATGCATGATCAAGATTTTCATGTCTCTCAATTCCCAGCACATGAGGCATAATAGAATAGCAAAACAGAAGCATGTTTAAAGCATTATAAAGAAAACATAAAAATAAAGCTTAAAAATAGTACAGTAGCAGATTTTTCAGTAACACATGCTGACACAAAGCGCATCCATTTAGCCGTTTAATGAGCACAACTGTATCCAGCACCAAATAAGGACCATTAATTATGAGCATATCTTAAAGACGCGATGAACCATATAAAGCACTGCTAACTGCTAAGGCAAAGGACAGTTCAATAGGATTTAAAAAGTACAATACAACACAGCATCTAAAGTAGGACTAAAAAGCCTGACAGAGTACCTGCAAGTAGAGCGTAGTATTACACATTAAACATCAAGCCACCCTCAAATACAGAGCTTGTGGAAACAGAGCTTACAGAGATATTTAAGACACAATATAGACTAAAACCTTCTCGTTGCGGCGACCAATATATAACTGGAATGTTTAACGGAGCAGAGGTGCCCAATACCTGCATTCATTATTCTATTAATACCAAACCAACCATGAGAAAAGGGAGCTTCAGGATTGCTTCTATCTTAGAAGATAAGATAGAGTTTAATTCTTGAGATTCCCAACTCCAAGCTTCTGCACTTCAACTTTGAGAGACTTGAGATACCTAACAGCTTCATCTAGAACATCAACGGTATTCATTTGGTCACCGCCAGGTACAATTCCTCTCAGTGCCTTTACCATCTTCTTCATTTTTTGCTGTTTCATTTCACCATTACTGGTGCTACCACTGCCTGAGGATTTCTTAACAGAAGAAGACCCATTTCTCCTGGGTTTAGAACCATAAGTGGAGCAACAATCGGGGGAGCTGCTTCCATAATTTCCATAAGTTCGTGCTGTGCTGACCTCGTCTTCATCATAATCATCCTCATCCTCATCCTCCTCTTCTAAGCTCAACAATGCATCGATATCATCTGAATCCTCTTTCAGAGAAGAAGATATCTCTCTTTCAACATCTTCCACCGCTTTTCCCTCATAATTCTCTTGCATGCAATTTACATGCATGTTCAAGCCAGGACCGCTAAATTTGTGGGCAACTGTGGGATGGAACATAACTTGGCTTCTATAATCAGTCTGATCAAAGATGATGAAATTCTTCGGGCAAACCTCGGACGGTTGAAATTCAATGCCATGAAAAGGCATCAAATGGTTAGCAGCCGGAGGTGGAGCTGCAGCAAAGGAAGATGCAGCTGGAACATGCATATAATTATTACCCCTTTGATTAGCAAAGTGGGGCACTCCTTTTCTCCGATAAAATTGTTGGTCACTCTGCATCAGACGCCTGCCTTCAATCAAAAGTTTGAGAAAATGATGGTTTTTAAGGCTTTGGTTGGCAATTATTTGGCTTTCAATTGGAAGAAGGTTCCTAAACTGACAAAAAGACTTTCTTGAACAACTACCAGAATGAAACAGTTCAATGTATTGCCATCCTGCATAAAGAGCTGTCTATTCTAAACGAACAACTACCATAATCAAACAGTTCATTGTCATTGCCATCCTTTGTATGAATACAACCAGAGGGCAAACCGTCCCGAAACCCAACCCCTAGAACTTTGTAAGCTATACTACGTAACAGGCTTTAGCAACTGGCGGAAATATTCAGCCTGTAAAAGAAAATGCAAATGGATAATTATCAGTAATACAATAATGGCAAGTTATAAATGGTAAGCGCTAAGAAGAAGCAACAAGAGAGAACAATATGCAAATAGATATGGTTCTTGGATATAGTAATGTCACAGCCTGATAAAAAGGAAAAACTCAAGGGTGACTTTCAAGTTGAGAGCATAAACTTAGCAAAACCAAGTGCAATGTCCCCATTTCTTTGTATTGAAAATCATCTTATCATGCTTCTAAATTCCCAACTTTGAGACTTTTCAGGATTTTACGAGCACTAACCACATCAGTGAAAAAGATTAAAAGATGAATAAATGGCTTGTACTGCTGTACACCAAAAGCTTTAGTGAAACAACTTGAAGAGCCAGCTAGCAAATTTATACTTAGTTCATTACTCTTTTCTATCCACAGTACAAGTAGTTCCGTACTCTTTTCTCTCCACAGTACACATGTTAAAATAGAAGTTAATGCATAGAAGTCAAGTATAATATTTTACCTGTACTTACAGATAAACATACTAATTATGTTTCCATGTACCTCCAAACTTATCATCATAATTGATGATAAAAAAACCAGTCAGGATAACATCTCTAATATCAGCAAAATATGTTTGTAACTTCAAATGCACCAAAACAATTAAATGACTGTCACATACTGTTCAAGAGATCACCGATGTATAGATGGGGGGCTGGAGGCTTAAATCTTTCCTTAGCTTCTATATATTATTCAAAAGGGGATGTCCTTTCCAATAAAGCCAGAACACCCTTCTAATTTCATGCACTGGACGGAGTGTGAGTTAAAACTAACAAATATAATCGTCCAAAAATTAAATTAACAAAAAAAAATTCAAAGACCAAAGAGATGGTAGTTTTACCTGACAAAGTTGCATCACTTGGTAAAATGCAGCTATTCCAATGCTCATTTTAATTTGTCCTACTCCTTTCCCAGCTCGATACTTCTTTATAGTTACCGCAATGTACATTCTCACTCCTCAAACCGGCTTTAAATTGAAACCACACTGAACACAATTGTTGCTTCAAATGTCAAAGAGGATCTGCC
Organism: Macaranga tanarius; assembly: GCA_949673435.1. Classification (NCBI taxonomy): domain Eukaryota; kingdom Viridiplantae; phylum Streptophyta; class Magnoliopsida; order Malpighiales; family Euphorbiaceae; genus Macaranga; species Macaranga tanarius. The sequence continues at coordinate 5,684 of CATIWO010745189.1, read as the reverse complement.
TGCAAACATAAGCAAGAGCCCTTGTATGACTAAACAAAGCAGAGCAAAGCAATGGATCATTTCCTAAGATAAATCATGATAGAGCACAATCATAACATATTTTCTTGTGTGTTTTTGTATTACCAAAGCAAACTAAATTACAGTATGACACGAAAGAAGACCACCAAGCCAACGCATTTTCTGTTATAATTCACAAAAGAAGAAGCCCACGGCATGTTGATTTCCTTCTCTTTATCCCCAAATGAATATTGAAATAAACTTCAGCTGCACTGCAAAAGACAACAATACCCCCCAAGAGAACTTTAGAAAAATGCATAAAATAAACAAAACCTGATCATTAGACTCATAACATAGAATTGACAATCAAAGAACTATTTTTTTTTCTTCAACAACAAGCAAAACAACTAATGAATAACAATCAACACAAGAAACACAAAAGAAAAAAAAAACATAACCTGTCTCATTTTACAACAAAAAAAATCCATAACCTGCTTTAAAAAGAAAGGTATAATTATAATTTGTAATGCTCAACAGAGTTTTAATCATCTTATGTCTAAGAAAACATAACCTTCAGCCTAAGCAAACTTTCATGAATTCTTTTAACTATCACAGCTCAAAGGCAACAGAAAAAGAAAAATGAACAGAACCCAATAGGTAAAACACATAGATCAACAAAACCAAGACTAATTGCAGATCATAAACACATCAACAAAATAAACAAAAAGCCCATCTAATTATTAACAAAATGACCAATCCATAACACAAAACAATTTTTTTTTTTAAATGATCTTGAGATACCCAATAGCAGAAAAACCATACAAAACCAATCTTTTTACCATAAGACAGCTAGAAAATATCAAATGATTGCATAAATAAACCAATAACTCAAGCATCTCATCAAATTAAACCAGAAAAAAACACACCCATCAACACATAACCTGCTAAAAAGGAAAAATTCCCAACAAAGACACCAAAAAGAACAGAAATCGAAGATCTGATAGAAATTGCCTCGCTGAAGATCTTTACAGATAGAGATGTGTGTGTGTGTGAGAGTAGAAATGTGAACGGTGGGCTGTGACCTGTGAAAGAGGAAGTGAGTGAGTGGGAGAGAGAGAGTTGGATTTTTATTACAAAGAAAATAAAATAAAATTATTTTTAAAAGTTAGATTATTGGGATACGTGTATTTTTTTTTTTAATTTCCAGGCGGGGAAGGGTCAAATGCGGAGAATGTGGACCGTAGGATGTTGTGTTTCTGGCGTTGGGAACCCATCCCGTGTAATGCGGGATGTGATTAGAGCCATTGGATCTGGAAGCACGCGTGAATGGGGAGCAGTGGCGGGACCCACTACTGTTTGACAAAATCGCTTATCGTTGTAGTGGCAATGGAATCGACTTTTTTTTTTTTTTTTTTTTTTAATTGTATTGTTTTTTTTGGTTGCTGTAGTGCGACAAATGTCTGTTGGTGAAAAAATTTAAATACTTAACACTTTCTGCAATATAGTTTTAATTTTTTAATTTTTATAATAATATTTTAATTTAGTAAATATTTAACAATTTTAATATAAATATTTTTTTTTTGTCAAAATTCACTGAAAATGCTAATGTAACATTTTATAAAATGTCCAATTTACCCTTTTTAATTTTTTATATTTATAATAATCTATTGATATACAAATTAAAACATTTGAATTTTTTGGTAATTTTATCTCAACTTTTAAATTTTGATAAAATATTTTAATTTAACCAATTAATAATTATTTATTTAAAATTAAATAAAAATATAAACACAATAAAATAATTAAATTTATTGTTAAGAAATTGTTAAATTCATAAATAATTTTTACAATAGAAATTAAAGATATTTTTAATATAGAAATTATTACTCTAGTTAATTTAAATTTTTAATTATTTCATACTTATTTATATGAAAAATAGTTAAAAATATCTAATTTTAAAATTTAAGGAAAATTTTTCTTAATTTACAACATACACACATATATAATTTTTTAAAAATTTATTAAAATAATAGTTAATTATAAATTTAAATTTTATCACATGTAAATTTAATTTTTCAATTATCATGTCAACTGTAACATATCTTATGCATTGCATTTTATACACGGTATCATGGTGAACTTGATTTAAGTTTGAGAATGTGTATGAATTATAGAGAGTGACCTATTTGTAATGAAAGTGGGATTAGATTGTCACAATTAAAAGTTTATGAGGTGACATGTAATATTCTCATTTCATTAAGAAGTAAAGTGGATATTTGCTGATATTTATCTTAATAATTTTAACACGTGTGTGGTCAATTGTGTGTGCATGTGTAGGGTGGTGTATGTATACAAGTGGAAGGTGGAGATGTGTATACATGTGTGTGTGTGTGTATATATGTGTGTGAGTAGAGATTTAGAGAGGAATAGAAGATGAGTGATTTCTTGATAGATTTTTGGAGATATTTTGATCTTGCACAAGTTATCAAACAGTATTTTAGGGAAGCTTTGGAAGGTCTTTAATCAATTGGAGCATCAATTGGTAAGCTATGCTTGTATTTTTGTTAATTGAAGTCAAGTTTTTTGTTGTAAATTTGGGTTCTGTTTTTCTCTGCTTTCAGTCCTAGGGTTTTAGCCGGGCTGTAGAACTCTAAATATAGCATGGTTAGAGGCTCTGAAAATTTTAGAGAGTCCTCTACAACTTCTATGTTTTAAGCTTATGTTGAATCTGTTGGTAGAAAGATCTTACAGGGGTCGACATTTTGATGCTCATGCTGATGGCCTTGTTGCACCCAAATTATTTTAAAAATCCATAACTAATTCTATATATGTCTGATTTGAGTAATTCCAATTGAAAATTAAAGTAGACATATAATACTAGCTTTTTGTACAAAAATCATGATCATAGGGTTTGTGTACATGATATTTGGATATATCAAATTTGAGGTGATAGATTATACAAGTTAAGCTTAAGTGCATATATAATGTGTTGAATGTGTGTTTGATATGTGGATATGTGTAGGAGCTACAAGAGGCAAAGAGTAACCAACTAGGGAAACTTTTTTTATTTAAAGTTGGAAAGCACTTGTGGTAAGTTGTTATTAAATATAATGAAAGAGATGCAAGAAAATGTTAATAGAATATAAATCTTATTTAGGAATTGATATTTTAAGAATTGTATCGGAATAATAATGCTTGTTTGATATATCAAGTGAGTCTATTGTGGACTTGGTATTGCATATGTATTATCAATGATAAGAATGTATATAAATGATATAGACTCACAATGATAACGAAGGAAATGCATGAATTCTACTTATTCATTATCTTTATGTGATTGTGATGGAATATATGAGTTATTGTGATGGAATATATGAGTTATTGTGATGAGTATTTTGGATGAACTATGATTCTTGAGTTGTGTTATGGAATGTGACGATATTGGATATAAATGAGATTGATATTTTTTTTTTTGAGGTATACAATTGAACGTGGTAACATGAAATGTTATGGTATTGGAATTATGGTTTTAAGTGTGTATATATTATGAATTTGAGTTTGGTTCATTTGATATAAATGATGTAATGTTGTGAGTTATGAACTTGTGAAATATGGGTACAAGTGTTGTATGATTATAAGAGTGTATTTTTCTACTTAATGGTTTAATGATTGTGAGAATTTAAAGTGATAATTACACGTGTGTATACATAACTATATATGCATATGTATATGTGAGTGTGTGATGAGGATACCAAATGGTATGATAATATGTATTTCTTGATTTTATGTTCGAGAATGGATTTTAATATATGAGAACGTTATTGATGATTGAATGACATGAATATGAATGCTTATATTCGTGATTGATTGAATATGATACATCTAAAAATGAGTTTTTGATGTTTATGTATACTTTTGGGGTATCTTGGAGCTAGCCAATGTTTTGGCACGGCTGTGCATATCCAGAGTGATGAGTCCAAGACTCAGGCAAGGCCGTGCACATTTTTTGTACGGCCGTGCGCAACTTGATTGGCAGCAGATGACTTGCACGACCCCAGACACGGCCATGCAGTCTCTTGCAAATTTCAGTCTCTGTATTTTTTATATAACTTGAGCTATAGAGCTCCAAATGGAGCATGATTTGATGATAGAAAAACTTTAAAAAGTCTTTTACAACTTTCATGTTTTGAGTTTGAATTGAATCTATCAGTGTGATAGTCTAATAGAGCTTAACATTTTATTGTTTACTCTAATTGCTCTGCATGACCCTTTAGTGTTCAAAAATTCATAATTAATTCCATACATTTCCAAATTATATAATTCTAAATGTGAATGAAATTAAACTCATAAATATATAGTATGTATAAACATTATAGCTTTCGGATGTGTCTATAATTTATGAAAATATTTTGAATCAAGGTCTTGAATCTGCTTATAGCAGACTCTATGTAGTTTGGTGTGTTACAAGATTAATATATATTATTATATTAGTAATTACTTACTGAGTAGCAGACTCATTCCTATGCATCTACATGTTTCAGGGCATAGTTAGATAAAGCTCGAAGTTGCTTTTGATAGTGATCTCATGTGGGCCAGAGGCGAGCTTGGTGCATTCATACCCATCCTCATTTTCTTATAACATTTTGTAATAACATTATGTGCACAATTTAGCCATGAGCAATATATGTATACAAGAGTATATGTATATACACATACTATTTGAGAAAATTTTCTTATGCCACATGTGTATTATTGATTGTGGCCACATGTATGGCTGTGATTGAGGGTGTCACATCAACACTTTTTATTTAATGTTGGTCAAATAATTTTAAATTGATATATTTTTTAAAAAATTAAAAATGAGATAAAACTACAAAAGTCACAACGCTTAGATTTTTTTTTTATACCAATAGACATTTATTAATTTTACAATATAGAGTGTAAATTTGACATTTTACATATGTTACGTCAACATCATATACTTTATTTTAACCAAAAAATTATTTGTGTTAAAATTGTCAAATATTTACTAAATTGGGACATTATTGTAAAAATTAAAAGTTTGGGATTAGATTATAAAAAATGGCAAACGTTTGAATTTTTTTATACCAATAGGACTTATACATAGGGGTGTGCAATCGGCCAGTTCGGTCGGTTTTGGGGAGTTTTTCTGACCGAACCTAAATAACTGAATTTAGTAAATTGAAAACCGAACTGAACTAATCCTAAAACTGAACCGAAATTTTTAAAATTATTAATTATTTTTATATTAAATTATTATATATTTTAAAATTTTTTTTGAAATATATAAAAATAAAAATTTGGCTGGTTCGGTTAATTTGGTTAACCAAATTTTTTATTTACCAAACCAAACCGAGCTAAATTTCAGTTTGATTTGGTTATAAAAAAGTCAAAAATACTGAAAAATCAAATCAAGCCAAACTAAATTGGGTCAATTCTGTTTACGGTTCGGTCATCTCGAAAGTCATGCACACCCCTACAAATGCAATTATAATGGCCAATTTTTTATCCCTACAAACGTTTTTGGCTCCGTTTGGATTAGCTGTAGCTGTTGCTATTGCTGTTGCTGTTATGGTTAAGTTAGTTGTTGCTGTTGCTGTTGTTAGTAATTACGTGTTTGGATTAGCTGTTGAAGCTGTTGCTGTTACAATATGAAATTACTAATA
>CATIWO010744793.1:0-11661 GCA_949673435.1 Macaranga tanarius | reverse complement strand
TTTAATATAAAATTTTAAATTTATTGCAGTATGAATAATATTTATTGTAAAATTAAATTTATTTTATTTACATTATTTATAAAATAATATTACTCTTCCAAATACAACATTAAATTTTTATATTTTATAATTATATTATATTTTTATTTCTTCAAATATTTAACTCCATCACTAATATAAATATGTAAATATTTTCATGTAATTATTCTTATATTAAATATTTTTTTATATTAACTCTTAAAATATAATATATTTTTTGAATGAATCATTATAAATAATATATATTATTTACTATTAACAATTTATTATATTTATATTATAATACTATATATATTTTGCAATATAAAAATTAAAATAAATTATACATTTAATAAATATTTTAATCACGTGCAACGCACATGAAAAAAAAAACTAGTTATTTAAAAAAGAATAAACTATTAAGTTTTGATATTTTTACCTATTAACTAAAAAAATAGTATTAGATAATTAAATTATTAAAATTAAAAAGTTGTAAAAGGTAAAATAAATCATATAAATATAAAAATTATCTTATGATGATTAAGAATAATTTCTCATTTTCTCTAAGTGAGATTATTTTTTGAACTTTCTCTAAGTAAGATTGGAGATTAGATGAAAGGAAAGGGAAAAAAAAAATGAAAATGAGTTACCATAAATGACCAGAAAATGAGTTACCATAAATGACCACAAAATGAGTAGCACCATTATTGTTGAAGGGGTGGTCCACGATGGGGCTTACTATTACTAATTACACATAGTATCACATCATTATTAGAGATTTATGATAATGATTTTTAGTCCCTCATTCATTGCTCCACCGCTTGATGATTTGACTATAGCAGACACCACACTACACTACTACTCTCTTTAGTTTCTTTGCATACATCAGCAATGCTAGTGCCTGTGTCTGTGCAGATACTCAAAAACCGAAGTGAACCCACAAATTGATATAATGGGTCTTCTAATACATGGAGATTGCAAGGGAAAAAGAAAAGTAGCTAGAATTTTAATTATTTCCATGGCCCAGCAATAAGCAAAAGGCACACTTAAATATACATGCATGTTCATAAGATGGTTTGATGATGATTGGGACAGATTGATATATCGAAGGTTTTTATTTTAGCTACTTCCATAAACATATTTTCAAGTGCAAAATGTACATCAACTTACTACATTATTATTGTTCATTGTTCATTCATATTTGTGTAGGGCAATGAGAAGAAGAGACTTCACTTTCAAGAGATTAAGAATATACAAATTCCTTTGGGCGGACATATCACATATATATTGAAGACAGTCCAAATGTTCATAAATTGGACCATCCTATTTAGTATAGTACCTAAATATTTTTCTTTGTTCTAAAATGGGGAAAAAAAACAATTATCATATAAATGACTCTTCTTATTTATATATATATATTGAAAAAGGAATATAGAAATTATCCAAAAATGCACGCAGTTGGGAGGTAAATAATGAAAACAGGAATTAATTAGTGAAGACCATCTTCTGATAATTGTGTGCTACTTCAAATTAATGCATTTAAGCCTTATACAATAATCCAAAAGACTTAACTAATAACAAACCTAGAGTAGACATTGTTATTTGCTTTTGGCTAATTGAGAGGCTAAACCAATTATTAATTTGTGCGCTAGCTAGACTAGACTATGAAAAGGTAGCAATCTCTTTTCGCAAAATTTATTGTTATAAAATGATAAATTTTTAGGACGAAAAAATAATTTAAAAATATTTTATTTATTAATGTGCAAGCTACAAATTAAACTTATTTTAAATTTTTAACTATATAGTGTTACTAAAATTATTCTTAGAGTTGTAAAACATCGAATTTAAAACTAATCATAAATGATATAGTTAAAGAGATGAATCAAATTAAACTTAGCCACATATATATATATGACTTGAAACATAAAGGAGACAATTAGATGTTAGCCGTTAATATTTTAAATTTATTTTGTAAGCTACCGCGTAAAATGAAATCTCACAAATTTAGGTTGGGAATAGAAAGTGAATTCAAAATTTATTTCTTAAAAGTAAACCTAAAGTGTTACTACAATATGCATATACATTTTTGTTTAGTATGCTTGTGTAGATTTTTTTTTTTTTTTTTTTTCAAAAACAGTTATATACAGTACAATCATTAATCATCAAAGTTTACGGTGGATTACATCAAACTAGCTCAATTTTATAATACCAAACAGACACACAAACTTCAAACTTACAAATATGTAAATTAAATACATTCACTTAGTATAAATAGGATAAATAGAAATTTAAACTCATGATTTTAAGTTATGGGATCTCAATGTGGTGGAATTTTTACTAGCATAGATTTTTAATTTAAAAGCTCCAAAAATGCAACTAAAAGAGATAACATGTGCTGTATATATATGATGCTGATGCCACTCAAAATTGTCTTCGATTTTTTTGACGGTGGACAAAATTCAGAGGTCCACAATTGCTCATTCTATTTTGGACATTTATGTGAAATTGAGTACTAGTTGTGGGAGTTGCAGTTAGCTTTTATTATTGGCACCAAGCCATGTTTGAGTTTTTTGACATATTGGCTTCTTGTGCATTGTTCACATCATAGCTTAGCTTCATGTTGTTTTCTTGCTTTCTTTTGTTGTTTCTTTGGTGTTGTTTTCTGGAATAGAAAATGAGAGAAGTAAGAGGGGGAAGAAAGATGAAAAGATAGTGGAAAGAGTGATTTGGACAATAGAGATTTTGCATTCTATAATTTTTTTTTTTTGTTTAACCTCATGCTTCCGATTATTCCGAAATTTCAGTTAGATGAATTCATAGGAAAGGCAAATCTTTCTCACTACTTATTTTTTTTATACACCAAATTCTAACGCGTTGTTTGAACTAATAAATATTTTTATTTTTTAGATATCAATGAAAATTAATTTTATTTATATTTATAAATTATTAATAATATAATTCATTTTGTAATGTATTGATAGAAAAGTAGCCATTAAATTTTTTGTTGATTAGGCATTTTAATTTTTTTTTATTTTGAATCATTGATATTTATAGTTCATTAAATTTAACTAATTCAATTCGATTCAAACAAAATTATAATAGCGTCAAAAGTATTGTTTTTTTTATCAATTAATTATTGTATTCCAAAGGAGAAATGATACAACAGCAAATCAAGAGCGTCCAAAGTATTATTCCGCTGATATATGAAATTGTGCACACATTTGATTTTATCTCGGTACATAATCATGATCCCATTCTGCTTTTCTATCTGTGGCAGCTTTGTCATGTCAATTCTTATTCTTATACTTATGCTTAGTTACAACAATTTAAAGGTACCTTAACTCGATCACTTGGAAAGGTGGGCTTAGGATGTGCAAAACAACACCAATTTATTGAGTAAATGATATACATTTTCATGAACAATATGTATCAATTATTTAACTTCAAATATAAACTCTCAAGTTACATGTTGTTGAAAATTATTGTAATATTCTTAATCATTCTCTACATTTATTTTCAGTTTTACAGCTTTAATAGCTCCACAGCTCCATGGCTCCACAGCTTAGATGGTCATCTTACAGCTTTGACAACAATAGCCCAAGTACTTGTCTCTTTCTTCTTTCTTTCTCTTTGTCATACTTTTCATTTTAGTAGTTTTTAGGGTGGTTTTGACCATTTTTGACCAAAAACCACCCAATTTTTCTCTTTTTTAATTATGTTGCTATTAAATAACATGGATTGAAGTTTTTATCTTTAATCCTAGTTTCTTTGTTTGTTTTAGTGTTTATGGTAACTAGATCTTTAGATCTAGTTTGTAGTTATTATTTTTTTGTATTTTTGTGGTTGGATCTGTCCAATGGAGTCTCAGATTGATGGATTTCGACTATCAGAAGATGATATACTGAAGAAAATTGTCAGATTCCGCTGGTCGTGGTACCTTAGTCGCATCAGAATTTAGATGTCGACTATTAATATTTTTTTTCAGTATTTCATCGTCTAGATTCATATTATTTTTGTATTTTTATGTACTATTTTTAGGTAAATGATATGTTTCTTTGTAAGTTTTTTAGACTGAGTTATGCACTGTATCTGTATCAGCAGTGGTTTGTAACTCTTTCACAAATGAATGATATTTCATTTCTGTTAAAAAAAAAAAGTTACATGATGTTGTTAAGAAAAAACTTTACATATCATTATTATTATCATAAACCAATCTTTTCCAATATAAAAGATCATATATATTTTGTTTAATAAGCAAAAACTCTACCATATCTCAACTTTTACTAAAGGGGTTATGTCAATACACACTAACTCATGACGATTGGTTCTGTGTGCGATTTAACGGAGTGAAATGAGAATGTTACCTCTCTTTTCTTTGTAATGCTCTATTTGAAAATCTATATTAATAAATATCCAATTTTCTAGTTTTTTTTTTCAAAAAAAAAAAAACTCTACCATCAATCGAATCAGGACTTATAAAAAAAAAAAAAAGTTGGGTTTCATTTAGTTTGATGTCAAATCTAGAACATAAAACCTAAATGACACAATAAGAGATGAAATCGTTTGGTAAAGTGTAGCTTCAACTGCACAACTATGTGTTTTGTGTCAATTTCCATATTGTTGAAACTCATTAAACTTGAAAACAACCTCACACATATCATATTATGAAAATTATTCAATTTTAATTAGGGAATTTAATTATTTAATTAAATATAGATTCGACTTGTTAAAATATATATATATATAGATTCAATAATAATTACAGTATCTCTAACAAATTTATGTGTTTGGTCCTCTCTTTTTTTTAAAAAATAATTAACAAGGGCTCCTCAAATCATGATCTTTTAACATTGTAGTGTTAAAAAAAAGTTGAAAAAGCTCTAAAGCCATAGCTTTTTTCTGGTTGCTTTATGAAAAAAGCTGGTAAGAGGTAAGTTGGAAGTTGCCCATCAACCCTAATGTTTTATATATATATTGGTGAAAGGAAGGGTCAAACTGGATCACCAAAGCCAACCATCAGAAATTTGGCAACATTTTTAGCAAGTTTATAAAAATGCCAAGATTTTCAATTTCAGTTATGTTATTATTATTTCAGTAACATTCTGCACTTTTGCCATTATTTTAGGCATGTATGTTTCTCTTCAACGTTTTGGATGTGACTATGCCTTTGATTTCACATGCAACATATGAGTACACAATTAATAAGATGTTATTCTTGAAAAAGAAAAAAGTTTTCTTTAGTATTAATATATAAATGGGATAGGTGAAAAAAAATATCATGTGATTTTGTGTATTTTTTTTAAGTCTGTAATTTTTTTATAATATTTCAATACTTTTATTTTTATTTTTTGTTATTAGTAAATTTGAGTTAAACTCTTTAATATTGTTATTGTGATGACGTTGATGTCAACGTGAATGCTGACATGCTGATGTAGATGTCGTCTCAAACTCTTTAATATTATTAATGTGATGACGTTGATGTCAATAAGAATGCTGACGTGCTGATGTGGATGCCAACATTCCGACGTGGATGCTGATGTGAATATCGATGTCAACATTTACGTCGGCATCTATATCATTACAATTTGTGAGTTTGACTCAGATTTACTAACTACGGCAAATATTATAAAATATTGAAATATCACAAAAAAAAAAAAATGACATACTTAAAAGTGAAAAAATGCTAAATCATATAATATTTTTTTATACTAATCCCTATATAAAATTTACTGAGATTGACATATAAAATTTTATTACATTTATATATATGCGGGTATATGTGTATACAATAATTATAAGTTTGTGACATATAACTTAAATATATATATAATTAAGTATTTTATGTATAAATTTATCTTTTTATTCATAGATAATGTCCACCTACTCTTATTCCAAGTGTGATGTTAATAATCAACAAGATATTTTTTGTATGCTACAATTATGAAGTGAAGAACTTACAGTAATTTAATTTTTTCAATAATATGTTCAAAGAGACACCTCATAAGATCTTAAAATTTTGAAACCTCAGCTTTGCTTCCTCATTGACACATATACAATTATTAAGTTTATGGACAACAAGATACATCTAAATAAATTCAAAATATGCATACGATAATTTAGAAGCTGTAGTAAACATTGAATACAATTATTTTGTATAAATCAAAATTTTAAATTTAAAAAATTAGGAGAAATAATTTAGAAAGTAGCTAGCTAGATTTGATTTTTAATCTCACTATAGAATTTGTTTTTCATGGTCATCACTTAGGAAATACTTAATTCATGTGCGTATAAAGTTGAGCATAAGATATGAGGAAATAATTGTAGCTGTAGAGTCAAATATAGACTCCATGGGAGCACTATTAAAGGTTGCTTTGCTTAAAGGAAGAAGCTTTCTTCTTTTCTCTGCCCCAAAGGACTGGATCATGTCTCCCCCTCTCTTAATGGGCAAGTCAGGATAAAAACTACCCCAATCCTTACAATTTTAACTTCAACGGTGTTGTGAACGAGTGTAGTCTGTCCTGACTCAGTGACCCAGTGTGTACGTGTGTTTATGTGTTTTGTTAATTTTTTTCTTAAATGGGCAAGTCAGGATAAAAACTACCCCAATCCTTACAATTTTAACTTCTACGGTGTTGTGAACGAGTGTAGTCTGTCCTGACTCAGTGACCCAGTGCGTACGTGTGTTTGTGTGTTTTGTTAATTTTTTTTTTTTTTAAAAAAAAAACTGCAAGTTCAGTCAACTATAAATATTTGCTAGCTAGTACTCTTCTCTTTTGTCATCTTGTACAGCCACAAGGCACTAATTAACTTTATAGGCAAAAAACACAATTATATGTTCAGTGTTCTTAATTAAACCATTTTGCTACATGGAATTTCTTGACAAAAAGTTGTTTTTGTCATTGTTTAAGAGTAATGAAAGGTGTTAGAAAGGGATGTAGCAGTCATTTCTTTTCAATTGTATTTTGTTATGTATAATTCAAGTTTAACCATCGTTAATTTATAAAATTAAATTTTAATTAATTTAAAAGAGGACAATTGCCTCTTTATTGTGTAATATATCAATGTTTAAGTCATTTGATCTCGCTAGTAATAAAAAAAATAAAACAAGAAATTATCATATGTAATCGAGTAGGATATTACTGATGATTTTGCCAATCTTTTCTAATCTTAAGCATATCTAATTATAATTGATTTGAATCATCAATGGCCGATCATTTTTGTTATGGTGAAAAAAGAAACAACAAAATTTCCAACTGTGTTATTGTCAATACACATCAATATTCTTTTCCTTTTCCTTTTCCTTTTCTTTTATAAGAAGGCAGACAAGATTGGACAGGATTGAGCTGATAAGGTGAAACAAAAATAAGAGAAATGTATGTAAATAATTGAGCTTTAGTATATAGTAACAGAAAATCAAGGACATGCAAAGGTTGTTTGTGGTGTATTTTCTCTTGTGCATGGTGGGGTATAATTTGGTGTCTCCTTTTGTCTTAGGAAACCATTTCCTTTCCTTAGCTTTTTTTTTTTTTTTTTTTTTTTTTGCTTGATGGGTACCTAGAAAAAAAAGATAAAACTTTTTTTTTAATCTCATTTTTACAAGATAATAATATATAAATTAAGACCAAGTTGAATCTGATTGCACATGCTTTCATTCCTTATTTGTTAATTCACCCAAGTCAAGTGTGAGAGCTATAGAGAGTTACATTGGAGTGAGTAAAAAAATGGAGTAGACCCCGTGACAAATGAGAAAACTGACCTTTAAACCAGCTTTATGACATCCACATGAACCTTACATTATAAGGATCTTAAATTAATTATTTATTAATGTGCTGTAATCTAACATGTAATTTCTTTGTTGAGTTAGCTAGATAGCATTGTTAATGCTGTGGTTGTGAGTTTTGTTTTAAGTTGTGTCTCATTAGATTGGGATTTGCAAAAATGGGTGCACATAGTATTTGAGAATATATTCTAAGTGCCCTTTTTTAACACTTTTGGAAACAAGGTTCTAATCCAATCCAGTCCTTAAAAGTAATAGAAAAGATATTGTGACGATGGTGTGACATTAATATCTCCAACATTAATGCCTCTACATATTCTTTGCAATCTTATATAGTTAGCTTATGTTTTTTTAATATAAATTACTTTCAATATTTTCTGGTCACAACACTTTTAATAAATCTGAATAAAATTGGATGAATTCTGTAAAAAAAAAAGGTAAAATTTTTTCTAATATATATATTTCAGACTTAAAATTTTATTTAAGAAAATATAAAGTCTTTACTGCTTGAATCAATTGTAGTTTGTTTTAGGTTGCATATATTTAACAACTCCATATTAATTTGTTTTTAAAAAAACAAAACAACTCCATATAAATTGAATTATACAGTGTATGAATTCTACACCTTACTCCACGCATTTGCTATTTTTTAGTAACAACAATGCCGTATTATTTGATTGAGAGCCTTCAACTGCTCATCTACCAACATTATTTGTTGTTAAAAGTAGAAAAAAAAATGAGTAGAAGAGAACTGATCTGTTCTGATTATGCAAGGCAAGCACATGTTTTTGTGATTCCTAGACATTCTTTGACTAAATTAAATACTGGATTTTCTTAAGTTGAATCAGTCATGATTTTGACCAACTTTGCGTAGTTACTTGGTAAATGTAGTTCACTAGAAATAAGAATTTTCTGTATATGATTGTCCAGAAGAAAATATAACTTCCAAACCTAAAAAATTAAACAATTGACGTGGTAAAAAAAAAACACTAAGCTAGAATAGAGAAATTTTACTATTTTACAGGGTGGTTTGATGGTGAACTTCTTTTCATCTTTTTTTGAGATTATACATTTGACTCTCTGATACTATATCTCACAAAATTATATATATATATAATTTTAGTGGTCAATTGATATTTAGAATTAATTAAATTCTAACTAATTCAGTTTGATATGAGTAGAATTGCAGAAAAGAAAATTATAGTCGATAGTAACTATTTCTTGGCTGGCTTTTAGCAATCAACTTTCTTCTTTTTTCTACCCCAGATGGGCTAATCAATTTTCCCTTCTCTTCATGGACAAGTCAGGGTATCATCTACATATATTTCTTTGACGTAAACTACAAGTTGATTAAATCATAAATTAGCAATTAATTTCTTTCTTTGTATGCAAAACTGCAATACAAAAGCCTCAAATGGATGTTCAAAAGGAGTTGGTAATCTGTTAAAAGAAAAGTGGTAAAAATGATCATAATCAACTGTTTTTCCTCGGTACCCACTAATTTATTACGATAGAATAGAGATGGACAAGATTAGACAGCATTTAAGCTAATTAAGGCAGGACGATTCATGTTGTATAATTGAGCTTTAGTAAGATGGAAAAAAAAAAAAGGGCCACATAAAAGGTTGCTGGGATTTTTCCTTTGCTTGGTGGGGTATTACACTCAACTTTTGTCTTAGGGAACCTTTGTGCATCTCATCAAGACCTTGTTACGCTACAATAGTACATATTAAAAAAAATAAAAGGTTTTTGAAGTTGGACTTTTTTCACAGAAAAGGCCCCAAAACTTTCTTGAGGCAACTTGTGAATGGCATGGTTGTGTTCTAAATCTGTGATATGTTTTAGATCTGTGTCAATACAGATTACATATTTGAAAATATTGAGCAATAATAATACATTATTAGAGAATCTATGCTTCAAAACTTCCAAGTAACAAAAGTCCAATCCACAAAGAATAAAAATAAAATTTGAGATGATAGTATGCTAATGCGTCCAATATTCCAACTGCCATAGATACCCTGAAAATCTTAACTGGATAACCTTGTAAATTCTAAATATTGCTCTACTTAACAGAAACAAGATGATAGATATCTATCACAAGCCAGCCACAACCCACTTTCAAAAGGAACAAATTGTTGAACCAGTATGGCTACCATGTGCCTGTGCTTGTGCCTATCACCAAAATTAAATAAAACTGCACCATCCTACCTTTTCATCATAAAGATGGAACATTGGGACCAGAACAGCAGGAAAAATTTCATAGCCTAGTCACTGCACTAAAAGACTAAAGATCCATTTGTTTTATAAAAAAAATAAGGGTGGAAATCGGAATGGAAATGGATGATTCCGATTCTTAGTGTTTGTTTAGTTAAAATTTATCTAAGAATGGGAATAGGATTACCCCATCAATAGGAATTACCATTCCTCCTACATCTATAAGAAATGAATTCTCATTTCAATGTGAATCAAGTCGAACCAACTATAAATTAAGTCAAACCAATTATAAATTAGTCAAATATTTAAAAATTATCATAAATTATTAAAATTTATGATATAAAATACATACATTAATAAAAATAATTACTAAAATATTTTAAGAAATTTTTTTAAAATATTTTAATATATTATAAATATTTTTAAAAAAAATTATAAAAAATATTAATAAATATTTTAAAAATATTTTTTTATAATAAATAACCATAATGCTAACTTTTAATATTAAAAAATATTATTTATATAGATAATTTTGATTCCGATTCCGATTTCTTAGTAAACCAAAGACACTATTAAAATTTTCATTCCTTTTCTGATTCTCCTCCATTTCAATTCCGATTCCGGAGTATGAACCAAACGACCCCTAAAAGTTCAGCATCATCTTTTAAGGAATTGCTGATGGACTGAGTTTTGCTCCCTCGTAGGTAAAAGAAGAAAAACAAATCTTTATTGCCAATGAACCAGTCTAGTTATGATTGTAAGTTCTATACAAAGACTGGATCTAGCCCTTTCTACGCCCAACAAATCTGGCAGGGCTGAACTTAGAAAGGTCAACAATGCTAGACTTTCCATCTACCACAAGTTCAGCCATTGCAGCCCCAGTAGCAGGACCGTTTAGAATACCCCAACAATTATGTCCAGTGGCCACATAACAGTTCTTCACCCCTGGAATCTCCCCTATTACAGGGATTCCATCATCAGTGCATGGCAAGAAGCATGCTTGCTCTGCCTTCACTTGTGCCTCCCCTTCAGCTAAATGGCTGGAAACAGTTGCAGCCACCCTCTTTAGAACACTTATAGACTCAGGTGCACCCTGTATCTCCTCTGGATCCTCTGGCACCTCCACCTCTGATGACATTCCACACACGTACACCTCCCCTAACCATCCAATTGTCGCAACATTAATTCAGATAAGAATTTCATATTTAGGCACCAATTCAATTCAATTTAATGATAGGTACTCAGAAATTCAAACATTAATATCTCTCTAAAAAAATTGCATATAAAGGAAATTCTATGATAACTATATTTCTTTTGGAAGTAAAATTTCCTTTGTAAATAAACTGAATCAAAGTAAAAGTAAAATAATTAAAAACTATTTTATAAGTAACTATCATTAATATGTGAAGCTAATTTTATCCAATAGAAGTGAAAGAAAAGAAAAAATAAAGTAATTAATAGGAAATTCTTCCCTCAACTTGGTATTCAACAGTTAGATGAATGATAAATACTATAAATATATTACATCTTAGGGCATCTTAATACATTCGCAACCTCTTAAACTTAGTTTAGTATAAATTGACCATTTTGACACTTTAACTTGCTAAAAACATTACTTATAAACACTTTTAATATAGTTAAGGTGTCCAAAT
>CATIWO010744755.1:0-11300 GCA_949673435.1 Macaranga tanarius | reverse complement strand
ATGGGTATATAAAATCTATATATATATATATATATATATATATATATATATATATATATATATATATATATATGAAAAAGAAAAGTAATCTTTGTGTGAAACGTATGTGACGTGTGTTGAGAACTCCGGCCGGATATGACAAGCATAATTATACATTTTTGCATCATATTTGCATATATGATGAATGTAGATTGATGTGAGATTATGAATTATGGATTGCTTGGAATGGTATAATTATAACACCAATAGTTGAGAATTAATGATATAGTATTGTGATTATTTATATACAGTTGAATGAGGATTGGGTATTAGATATGAATGTGATGAATATAGTGGGGTGTAGATATTGAGTATATACACCCATATATATTTATGTTAGCAATTGTTACATTGCGATTGATATTATAAGTTGTGAATATGTTGAGAATGGCTTAATAATTGTAAAATTGTATTATCAGGATGGTGACACAAGTCGAGACACGGGCGTGTCTTGAGCATTGTGTTAAGATACGGCTTGTTTTGGATTATGACATAGCCGTGTACATAGTGTGTAATTTAGACTCGAGAGCTACACGGTTGAGTACATGGTCGTGTATCAATTTGAGTAATTGAGCATTTGGACCCAAGAGCTACACGGGTTAGTACATGGGCGTGTTCTTGGCCGTGTATAAATTATGAAGTTGTATATTTTGGATCGAGGGACACACGGGCTTGAACACAAGCATGTTGATAGCTATGTATGTTCGTGTAATTTTAGACAGTGGAGAACACGGGCTTGAATACGGGCATGTTGAATATCATACAGTTTATAACTCTATTATTATATATATTATTTTCCTTAATTAGTTCTTGAGGAGAATTATGTGTTTGATTATATTTTCAATTTCTTATTGAGTCGCAAACTCATTCCTTTGCTATTGTGGTTTTCAGGCTACGATCGATAGCCTAGCTTGAGGCTTGTTGATTGGAAGCTTGAGGTGAGTTTAGTCGTGAGCTCGGATGGGTCAAAAAGGCAAGCTTGGTGTTGACATCTCCATCCATATGAACATTGATTGTTTTGGTATTAGGACATTTTATATTAAATCATGAATCTATTTTGATATAAAGTTATGTATGTACTAAATGTACAATGTATATATAATAAGAATTTTGTATAAAAGTGCATATCAATTATCAGAAAAATTTTCTCATGCCATATGGTTATTTGTTGTTTGGATACTTATATGTGGTACTTGGAGGGTGCTACACTATCCCTCTCACTCTCTGACTCAATATCACCATCCCTTAGAATCATAGCTTTCTTATTTGGACATTCTCTTATAATGTGCCCATGACCCAAACACTTAAAACATTGAATTCCTCTAGTTTGGGCTGGTTGATTCTCACCCTTTCCCTTATTACCCAAGTTAATTTTAGGCTTAGTTTCTTCCACTTTTCACTTAGTAAAAGGTTTATCATCCTTTTTCTTGCAAGAAGTTTTTCAAGAAGAAGAAAAACCCACATTTGGTTTAGAATCATACCTCTTTCCTTTCAATTGTCTTTCCACTTTCGTGGCCAAATTCACCATATCTTCAATCTCCATATAATGTTGCAAATCAACAACATCAGCTATGTTTTTGTTCAGCCCTCTTAAGAACCTTGCCATGGTAGCTTCATGATCTTTTACCACATTTGCTCTAATAATGGCCTTCTCCATTTCTTTATGATACTTCTCCACACTTATAGTTCCTTGAGTTAGAGTTTGTAGCCTTTGATGAAGCTCTCTATAGTAGTGGCTTAGAATCTTCCTCATGATTTGCTTTATTTCCCTCCAAGACTCCACAGGTCTTTCTCCATATCTATGCCTTTCTTTGTAAAATTGATCCACCAAATATTTGCATAATCACTAAACTCAATAGCAGCAAGTTTTACTTTTTTCTCCTCCAAATAATTGTAACATTTGAATATGAGCTCTACTTTCCTCTCCCATTCAAGGTACATATCCGGATCATTTCTTCCTTGGAATGAAGGAATCTTCATTTTAATGCTTTCAAGGTTGCGATTAACATCATCATTTGGGCGTCTTCTCCTAGCTTGTCTTCTAGGATTGATTTGTTGTCCCACCAAGGTAACTTGATCATCATCCAAATCATCATCTCCTTCATAATCCTCTTAATCAATTGGTGGATGTCTCCTTTGTCTAGACTCTCATTGTAATTGATTAAGGATGCCATCATGCCTCTCTAATTTCTCATTTACCCCTGCCATCATGTTAAACATTCTTTCGAATTGTTATTGCATAGCTTGGATCACATGATCATTTGTTGAAGAAGAACTTGTGTCTTTTGACATGATTGTAAACCTGAAATTTTAACAAAAAAAAAAAAGAAACAAACAGCCTCACAACACTTCCTCACGTGTTTCACTCAAAACTGATGTATACCACTCGTGTTTACACTAAATTTTGGCTTTTTTTCTAATGATCTCACACTCTTGCCTTTTACCACTCTATTTGCCTTTTGATTTCTTAAATGAACTAACATCCTTAATCAAACAAAATTCAAGAATGTAGCAATCAATGATAAGAAAATTAGGTAGGCCAACAAGAAAATTAAAAGGCATGCCACAAAAATTATAATGTCAACAATTAAGCTAAAAGAAATGCAAAACAAAGATAGATCAATAAGGAACATAAAGAGACATTTCTTTCTTTTTAAATGTAAACTGAGATATATCACAAGAATCTCAAAGATAACAACTATTTTTTTTAATGCACAATTTTTTTTATAGTGCAATCAAGATCTTGAGATAAGAAGATCAAAGACAAACTCAAGAACAAAGATGAATTGAAAGTGCAAGATAAGATGAACACAAGATAATGAAAATTAAAAGATAGTTTTGGATACGCAAACCTCAATCTTGAGCCAATGCTTTAATACCACTTATGATGGGAATTGTAGGTTTCATTAATTAACTCCCCAATAGCAAAAATACTATTATAAGTTGAATTAGAAGAAAAATAAAAATTACCAATTTAATCCACAAATTCGGATTGTTCAAAGATTGAAGTAAGAAGATAGATGATACTTAACCCCTTTACCAACAAAGGATAAAGATACTAAGATAGACTTTGAATTTCCTCCTATGCCACAAACAAGAATGTTTGATAAATAAAAGAAAGAACAAAGATTTAAATTTTGATACCACAAGCTAGAATAAAGCTTGATAAGTCACAAAGTTCATGCAAGAAATTAAAGACAAAATTCCTTGCAATAAAACTCAAACAAAGTTATAATTCATATATCAAATTCAATCATGCTTACAAATGAAAGAAGGGACTTGTTTATATAGTACAAGTCCATGTACACACTACTAAAATAGACTCATATACATAGGATTACATTTTCTCTTAATGGCCTTAATAGCCACTACCCACATTCATAGCCATTACTTGGCATTCATTGCCCCACTAACATGAAAAGGTGGTTATTTGTAACCCTAGCTTATTTGACATAAATATAGACTTATTATTATGTTTTTAAGCTAGAAATAGGGTTTAATGCATGTCTAGAACGTGCATGAAAGTGAAACAACTAGCATTAAACCAAAAGAAACCATCAAAGAGTAGTCAGGGTAGACTGGCGGTCGCCAGTGGTTACTTGCAGACTAGGGGACTGGCGATCGCCAGTGGCTGTTGGCAGACTGTGCATAATTTTCTTTTTGCTCTCCGATGATGGCGTTTGAGTCTTCCTTCGAGTCCATGGTTCCAAGTACATTTCCTTCATGTTTAAATGAGTTAAACATGATTCTTTGACCCTCTTTTGATGCCATATTGGGCTGAAGTTCTTGGGCTTTCCAAAGATCTTTAAGTATTCCCAAAATAGCCTCTTATATTTTCTTGGACTTGGATCTAGTAATTGGGCCTTCTTGCATCTTCAATGGATCAAGGAACTTATTGGATTTATCTCCACTTGGATTAAACATCAAGGTTATAAACTTGAGTTTATGCTTTTGGGCTTGAGTTATTGTTCCATCCCTAAGCACAACAACAATTAAGCAAATGTTAATCTTGTTAGTATATAAGCCCAAAACAAGTTTATATGCAATGTAAATGTCTTTCATTAACAGCTTTTGAGTCCTCTTGCTTTGACCATCACCAAAGAATCCTTTGATTATTCTTTGGTTAAATAGGTAGGCATCCAAATTTACATCACAATTTATTGATGAAATGTGTTATTGATGTTTGGAAATGATTTAATAAATAAAGGGTTGTAATAAGACCGTGCCTGGGGTATGGTAGGGTTCAATAGATTTAAGACTGTGTCTAGGACACAGCGACTCATGTTATTTCCTGTATTTGGGATACAATGATATGAAATTTATAAAAACCTTTGGGGCTACTCTGAGTGGTTTATGATAATGGTATGCATACCTAAATCGAACCTTCAATGTCCTGATTGGTACCTACTATATTGACAGTAACCTGGTTATATATTATTTAAATGAATCAAATGTGATTTGATATACATATTTGAAGTGCCTATGGTTTAACTCTTAGGTTGCAGTTATGTTAAACCAATTTTACTCTATTTTATTTAACTATTTATATTGATTAGTTTAAAATTACCTATATTATTATTTTGAGATGTTTATCTATTTAGCTACCGGGAGGGTATTGTTTAGTCTACTCACTGAGTGTTTCATATGGAAATACTCACCACTCCTTTTTGTAAAATTATATTTTTCAGCCTAGTTGCCTTGAACATACTTGTATAATATATAGATGGCCATACACTGGGTTGCACAGACTTTAGATGTACAGGAAGATGAGACAGAGATCGTCTACTACATCCATCATGATGTAGAAGCGGAACTGTCTTTTCGAATTTTCATTGAGCCTATAATGATTTAGTAACGATCCCATACGCAGAGGATCAAGTACTTAGACGAATATCTGAAGGCCATTGCGGTGTGCCATAAGACCACCACTGGAGTCCGAGTATCTTTGACTTGGACCTAGTTTTTATAGTCCTACTATAATACCTACCCTTTAGCACACGTGCGTATGATGTACGTATTGAAATTTATCCATAAGAGTTAGTAAACTTTATTTAAGTTTAAGAGTGTATTTGAGTTATAGAGAAGGACTAGATTGTAAGATAAGTATGGAGTTAATTGTCACAATAGAAAATTTTAGGCTATTGTGAATTTATGCCATTTTATTAAGGAGTTGAGGAGGTAATTATGGAGATATTGAGTAATAATTATTAAGAATATTATTATTATTATTATTATTATTATTATTATTATGGTAATAAATATGCATTTAATGGAGAGGAGACTTTAGAGGTACAAATGGAGGCTTTTGATTGGTGGCTTGTATGAATGTGTATATTATGTATATGTATATGTGTTGGTGTATGTTGATATAGAGAATTGGGAGGAAGAAGAGAGTGAATTCTTGAATGATTTTTGGAGAGATTATAATCTTATTCAAGAAATCAATCAATAGCTTTGGGAGGTATTAGAGGGTCTTTTATTCAATTGGAGCTTAATTTGTAAGTTCTATTTGTGTTTTTGAATTGAATTTAGTTGAGTTTTGATTTTAGGAATTTCGAGTCTTGTTCCTCTATTTCTCATTCCTCTTATTATAATCATAACTTGAGCTATAGAACTCTGATTTGAGAAAGATTAGATTTCCTGGAAACTTCAGATAGTGCTCTAAAATGTTTATGTTTTGTACTTAAACTGAATTTGTTGTTAAGATGGTCGAATAAGGCCGGACATTTTATTACTCATGTCGATGCCTTGTTCTATCCGAATGGACTTAAAAATCCATAATTAATTCTCTACATATGATAATTTTATGATTTCAATTGGGAATGAAATTAGACCTATATATGTAGAGTCTGTATGAATTTGGTGATTTTAGGACGTGTCTATAATTTTTAAGAGCATTATGAACTTCATATATCAAATATGACAGCAGTAGTATATAGGTTGGTTTGTGAATTTTTTTATGTGTTGGTTATATAGTGATATCTAGAGTTTTAGAGCTCTGATTTGAACAAAGTTAGATGCTCTAGAAACTTCAGAGAGTTTCTTATAATTTTTGTATTTTGAACTTGAGCTGAAATTGCTGTTAAGATAGTCTAGCAGGGCTTAACATTTTCTTGCTCTTACTGTCAGCCCTGTTTTATCCGATTTTAATAAAAAATTCATAAATGATTTTGTACATATCTGAATTAGGTAATTCTAATTGAAATTATTAATATATTCATATTACTAGCTTTAGTATTATTTTTATGGTCATTGGACTTGTATGTGAATTATTTGAATATATTGAATCTTGAGCACAGAGTTGTACCTATTTGCATTTGAGTGCAAGTGTTATGTTAGCTATGTGAGATTGATAGATGGTTGCATATAGGAGTTGATAGAGATAGAGGAGACTCTACTCAATAGGAGAAGCTTTTCTTCTTGAAGGAGTTGAAAGCTTGGAGGTAAGTGATTATTAATATAATACCTATACATATATTGATTTTTATGTAAATATTATTGTTTGACTATGTTTGGTCTATACAAGCTAATTGATGTGGTAAGAAGTGTGATATGTTAATATTGAGACTTGTGATAGAATGTGAATGATGCCTAAATATGTGAATTATGTTACTATGTGAAATATGCAAGTCATTTAATGTGACAAGAAATGATGTATATATATACTGCTGTGAGAATAGTGAATGGTGAGTCACTATATTGATTGGAAATGATTTCAATTGGCTATATGACCATCGACTGTGAAAAATATGATAATGTCGATTGGTTGTGTGACCATTAACTATGAAAATATGATCATGTTGATTGGTTGTGTGACCATTGACTGTGAAAAATATGATGATATCGATTGGTTGTGTGACCATCGACTGTGAAAATATGATAATATCGATTAGCTATGTGACCATCTACTGTAAAAATGTAATAATGTCGATTGGCTGTGTGACTATCAACTGTGAAAATGTGATAATGTTGATTGGCTGTATGACCATCGGCTGTGAAAAATGTGATGATGTCGATTGGTTGTGTGACCATCGACTGTAAAAATGTGATAATGTTGATTGGCTGTATGACCATCGACTGTGAAAAATATAATAATATCGATTGGCTGTGTGACCATCGACTGTAAAAAATATGATGATGTCGATTGGCTGTGTGACCATCGATTGTGAAAATGTAATAATGTCAATTGGCTGTGTGACCATCGACTGTAAAAAATATGATGATGTCGATTGGCTGTGTGACCATCGACTATGAGAAATATGATTATGTCAATTGGTTGTGTGACCGTCGACAATGTATAAGGTTGGTTATATTAACTGGCTAAGTGACCATCAATAATGTGAAATGTTAAT
Organism: Macaranga tanarius; assembly: GCA_949673435.1. Taxonomy (NCBI): domain Eukaryota; kingdom Viridiplantae; phylum Streptophyta; class Magnoliopsida; order Malpighiales; family Euphorbiaceae; genus Macaranga; species Macaranga tanarius. The sequence goes on along the minus strand of CATIWO010744755.1, from coordinate 3,909 downwards.
ATTAAGTCGATTGGCTAAGTGTCCATCGACAAGACTAAATGAAATGTTTTAAAATGTGAGGATCATGGTTGTGTATTGATATTCATTTATATATATACACATATATATGGATTATCAAATGTTACGTTACAAATGGTGATATTGTTTAATGACATGGTTGAGGATTTAATGGAATATTGTGATTTATTGTATATGTTGCACTAATAATTGAGTTTTGGTGTATGGATATCTTTTGAGGTGTTTTAGATGTTGCACAGGTTGTTAGACATGACCATGTGATTTTAATACACGGTCGTGCATATGCAGAGATTTGAATTTTGGACCTCAAATACGGCTGTGTGCATCCTTTGAGAAAAATACCAGATTCAAGCATGGCCATATGCCATTTTGGCATGGCCGTATGTGTCTAGAGGAAGAATTCAAGCCTCAGGCACGACCGTGTGCAGCTTGTTACTGGAATTTCTTATAGTTTGAGGTGTACCAAATTATTTATATATTTTCCTTAATTAGTTCTTGAGAAGTATTATATTAATAATTGCTTATTGAGTTGCAAGCTCATTCCTTTGCAAATTGTGCTTTTCAGGATATAGTTTGAAGTGTGCCTTATTAGAGAGCTCAAGTGGGTTCGAAGCAAGCTTGGTGTCGATAATCTCATCCTTATATGGCATATAGCATTTGGCATCTGTATAGCATTATGTATGTTTAGTATGAATGTGTAATGTCATGTACAATAGTAGGTTATGTACATTGTACAAGCTTTGATATAATTATGATATAATTGAGAAATTTTTATTAGTCACGTGTTGATGTATTATTATGGACACGTGTATATAGTACTTTAAGGGTGCTACACCTACTTTTTACCGGCTGAGGGATGAGAGATAGGATTGTAGCCGATATTTTTAAGTGGCACATCCTAGGGTAGTTGGACTACCTTCTTTTAGGATTGATAGGGCTTTCTTACCCTTTTGGTATATTATTTTTGTATGTATTTTGATAGCCCTTTTTCCCTAATTTTTCCCTTACCGCTGAACACTAATTATGTACATTATTTTATTTATATATATATGTACATTACGTTTCTAATATTAGTGTTCCATCAATAAGTTTATATTTCTTGCCATCTACAACATGTGTTTATTGGTGGAGGTTATGAATGTTTTGATGTTGTTGTTGTGAAATGAGCATAGTTAACAAATAAGCCAATTACCATAGCATAGTAGTTGAGACATAATCCTATTTGGTACTTACTTAAAAGTGGTACATTTCCATACTGTTATTCCATATTGGATACTCCGAATTGTGTGCCTATCCGACGTGGGTACCAATGGGGAAGGGTATCACAATTTTTAGTATCAAAGACTAGGTTTTGAAAGTTTAGATTTTAAGGATAAATATATTGTCAATTTTGAGAACTTAGATAGTGGAAACGGTATTATTAATGACTTTTAAAGCTTAGGCAATAAAAATTTGAGATTTAGAAGGAATTTATGTATTGAATGATAATGATTAGTGGTGTGGTATGTGATGATTTAAGACAACTGAATGAATTAATTTTGAATGGCAGGAAGATAAATAATGGCAAGAACTAGGGGAGGTGGTTTAGGTGCTCAAGGTAGACCTAGAGGTAGTCCGAGAGGTCGTGGAAGGGGCCGAGGTGCCCAGATGGTTAGAATGGATATAGTGAAAAGGGTAGAGAATGCGAATAGAAATAAAAATGTACCACGGAATAGATCACCATCAGAAGCCTCTGTTAGCAACGAAAGGAGTGATTGGTGTGCATATGGTACAGAGAGTGAGTAGGGTAGTTCAATATCGAAAGTGACGCCACTGAAGTTTAATGTACCAAGGTGAGCATGCAATGGTCAGCCACTATAGCCGGTATATAAAAATGAGGCTAATAACCCAGTGCCACCAATGATGTACATGAATGCCACAGAATTGGCACGAACTATGGCCACGATAATGGTAGAAAGAGATAGGGAAAAGTATAAAAGGCCTAGAGACGTGATTAAACATGCGAAGAAGTATGGAGCGTATGATTTCTATAGTACTTTAGATCTAGGTCAAGTTGACAAATGGATCAAGACCGTAGAAAAGGCCTTTACGACCTTGCAACTCAGCAACGAGGAGAAAATAAGCAACGTTTATGGTTTAATATTTGACAAAGCTGATGATTGGCTAACTCGGATTCAAAATCTCTACGGAGAAGCTCTAAATTGGCAGGTATTTCAGGAAGAGTTGTACAAGGAATAACTGGTAGAGAATTATCGAAAGAAGAAGTTAGTTGCGTTCATTAATCTGGTGCAAGGATTGATAACGGTAATAGAGTACATTGACAAATTTGAAGATTTGTACAAATATGCCAAGGATATCTACCCTATTGAAGAGAAAAAGAGTGAGAAGATTCGAGAGGGTTTACATATATCCTTGAGGAGGAAACTGAACCTGTACGCTAGAAGTACATTCTGAGGCTCGATTAAGAAAGCAATAGAGAGAATCTGGATAAAGAATTTGAAGCTTCAACCCAGGTCAGAAAAAATCAACAGCCCAAGTTTTCTCGACAATCTTAGAGGGAGAATGAGGATCGATGACCAAGATTTTTCCCATATTTTAGGGGTAATGCGAGAACAGAAGGTGGAAACAAACCTCAAGGAAGCCAGGTGTTGGTTAGATAACCGACGAGGTCATCAGGACAAATGGGTGCTGGGTACGGCACACAAAGAAGACATCTGTTACCTTGGTGTAACACATGCAGGAAAAACCATATGGGAAGATGTAGTCAGCTGGAGGTTAGGTGTTTCTAGTGTAATGAGATTGGAAATTATACCAGAAACTGCACTAAAGTACCACCAGAAGAACCTTCGGTACAAGCATCGTATGCTCCTCGTAATGAGCAGGCACTACTAAAATGTATCAAATTACCAACGGATTTTAGCGATCGACAAATTTCTGTCTCTAATTACCGATGGACTTTAATTTAATGACGGATTAGCGACGGAAAAAAAGGTCCATAGCTAAAAGCCAAAAACAATTCGGGCGCCAAGAAATAGCACCCGAAATACAGATAAAATTAGCGACGGATACACTTTCCATCGCTAATTAGCGACGGATATCGCTGTCCGTCGCTAAAAATTAGCGACGGATATCGCTGTCCGTCGCTAAAAATTAGCGACGGACAGTTAATCCGTCGCTAATTTGTGACTCTTTTAGCGACGGAATTAGCGACAGACAAGCTGTTTGTCACTAAAAGTTGGGATATTAAAAAAAAAAAGCAGCCTAAGTTTTTTTTTTTGCTTTCTCTCTCTGTTTCTCCTCTCTCTCACTCTCTCCTGATCTCTTCCTTCCCTCCCCTGCCGCCCAACCTCTCCCTCCACCGCTGCTGTCTAGTTGACGCCGCCAGCCACCACCCTCTTCTCGGTGTCCCTCCCCGTACGCGCGTGCTGCTAGCAGCTATCCCCTGCCATGACCCAGCTACCCCGCCGCTCCCCTTCTTCCTCCTCCCTCCATTGGCGACTTCTCCTCCATCTGCTGACCGGCGGGTTGTCTTCCTCCTCCCTCCTCTCCACCGTCGGCTCCTTCCCCTCCGGTGAGTTGTTCATTTTTTTTATTTTTTGCTTTTTATTTTTTTTTTGATACTTAGATTGCTAATTAATTAAACGTATGATTTATGTTTACAAAAACTAAGTGTATAAATTAGTTGTTTGTAATGCTAAATGGTTGAATTTTTTTGTTATATTTATTAAATTTTTTTCATTTATTATATTATTTTATAATTGTTTATGTGGTAGTAAATACATTATACTTTAAATATAAACAAATTAATTAATATTTATATGTTATTTCTTACTCTATGATTTTATTTTAATATGTTATGTTTTGCACTACTACAAGAATAGAAAAATATTG